>JAPTMW010000017.1:4717232-4728559 GCA_029822955.1 Ostorhinchus angustatus | reverse complement strand
ATCAGGTGTGTTGGGAGAGGGCTACATCTAAAACATACAGGATAGGGGTACTCGAGGAGCAGGATTGAGAACCACTGCTCTACAGTATTTTGAATGTGATTGCAGTTCCAGTTTTGGCCACAATCCTACATACGGCTCCTTTAAAAATCCAACAAATATCACTAGACAAAAAGTGTTTATAAAGGTATTGTTTAAATGTATGTTTTCCACCACAACATTTTCTCATTTGGGCTCTTATATATATTATCACGATAAAATGGTTTTTGTTTTGTTTTTTTTAAAAAATAAAATCTTTACTGGCCTGTTTGTGTCCATGTTTCCTGTCATCTCTCAACCCCCCCTTTAAAAAAATAAAGGAAACAAATGCCACAAAGAATGTTTGATTAATCAATAAGTTGTTGGAAGTGCACAGTTTAACTTCAAGTAGACAATGGAACGTAGGCAGATGCTAAAAGGAAGTTTGCCTAGGGCTTACAACAAGGACTGCCAAACATTTGGGTTAGGTTAGACAAGTGTCTGACTCCAGCACTGAAAAATAAGCCTCAATCTCAACAAGCCTCGCCAGAATAAAAGATGAGGCACTTCCACTGGATGCACCATTCTTCATAACCAAGCACATAATTATTTTAAGTTAATATTTTTGTTCCATTGCATATATTCCATTTATAGTTTGATTCCACAATGCAATTCTGTAAATTCCCAAAGCATCTTATGAAAAAATACATTCTGTTGTCGTCATCTACTTGGGTTATATGAGATATGAGGACTTCACTTATTTTCTGCATCTTTGCCATTTACGTCTGAGATCACCATGTTGTCAGAAATGGACAGAAACAATGAAAGGAATCATTTCATGGACACTATAAAGTATAGAAAAACATACGGAAGTTTGAATTACCTTTCTAAATGTGATTTTTTAAAATAAATTCTTTGGGTGATATTTATAGCTCCTTGGGACTTTGTGTTGAGTAGTAATGTCGTTGTCTGTCTCACCCAAGATGCAAGAGGTCAAAGTGAAAATGCAAAGAGACCAAGTTCCAGACCAAGGACAAAGAAATCCAACAAACTGAGACACCCTTTCCTCAAAGCTGTCATTTGAAAAAGTCAGTCAGTAGGTGATGCAGTTGTGGCCTTTTTTTTTCCATTGTATTTTAGTTTGACTGCACCTTTAATCATGTCAAATAACTAATGCAATGCAAGATTGAGGAAAGTCCTGCCACTGCTGTGGTTGGAATAATGTGGATCTATGTCACACCTCCTTTAACACATTATGGCTTCCATTACCAGAGAAACTTCCAAAAGCTATGACTGTATCCTCTGAGGTACCTTTCTGGCCAGGGTTGCAATTGAGGACTGAGGATTCCAGGAAGTGAAAAATAAGAAATTGAAAAAGGCCTTTCATGGTCCCGAACGTGTGTTTTTTGTATTTTTCACTAGAAACAAATTCAAACACCTCACCTGTTTGTTCTGGAATTGCAGATTTTAGAACTTACCAATTTTATTCTGAGCAAAAGTTGCCTAATGTTGATCACATACAAAGATATGGTCCAAATCAGACTATAAATCAATTAAAAAAATAAAAAGGTACCACTTAGCCTACCATGGCAATGAAATCAGTCTGCTGATTGGTTTCCTGTTCTTTGACATTAGTTACACACCCAACCAACCAATCCGTATCAAGGAGAGGGAAATGAAGCCAAGAGATGATGGTGACAGGTGAAGACCTCATGTACAGTCACTGGTTCAGAAAACTCCAATCTAAAAGAGATCAACTGTAGACAGTTTACAGTGGGCCAAAAACATGAACATTGTTTTGAACATTGGCAGGGGCATTCAGGCATAGTATGTAAAGGTAAAGGACTTGTTATGTCCCTGGCCTAGGGGATACCTGAACATAATACATTTAAAAGTAAAACTACTCGCCCAATCCCCAAGAATGTGAGGCCCAGTCAGAAGTTAACATTAATAACAAGGCAGCAATTTATTCATCTCTCAGAAGAGAGAAATAAAGCCCAACATAAAACAAACTAAATGATATCACAACCCTGTCCTTTCCTAATCCTCAAAGCAAAATAAGAAAAAAAAAAGCAGTGTGACCTAACTCCTAACCAAAAACCGGAGAAAAGGTATGACAAAATAAAAAGGGCATCTACTTCTTACTTCCTGCTACCTTTTACACTACTTAATCCATTTTTAATATTTACAAAATTCACTAGTCTCACAGAACTTTCACAGCAAACAAACACAACAATCACCAGGCCTCCATCATCGGACATGGGGTGAGCAGAAGGGGCGGAGAATCAGCATCAGCCAGCTTTTATAATCACTTCCAGCCAATCAGTGTCAGGTTCCACCGGTCACATGCCTGCAGATAAACGTATCACATAGTAGTTGATAGCACTGAAGAGAGGGAGAGAGAGCTGTCAATAAAATACAAACAAAACAGAACTACATGACCCATTAGGACCACATGGGTCATCGACAGGCCTTTAATTCCAGACATAACCATGAACCATGTACAGTGCGCTGCAGCTCCATAACATTAAACACTGGAGCATCTTACAGGGGTCCTATTCTTTAGATATTCAGGAAAACTAGAACTCATCTATCACTTACATATTCAGGGTCCGCCACTCGACCTCCGTGGACAGACAGAATCAGAGTAGACTTGAGAAGCTTCTTGACAAGCAGTTGAAGTGTTGACCTGAAGCGGTAGCCCTAGTTCTGAGCCTACCAGGGCCTGTAATTAATGAAGGTGGATTTTCTGATACACTTTTCGGATGTTTTTCTGCCTTCGTCCAAACACCGCCCACAGGACGAAGAAGGTAGCGGCTTCAGAAAATTTTTAAAGATTTCTTATGTCATATTGTGCCCTCTGTCTTCCCTCTCCAAACCAGCAGGAGTCCTGCAGGGATGAGGTAATTGATTGTGCTGCTTGATGGGCGATAATATCTCGTTATGGCCATATGCATGGAGAGTCCCCCCAGTATTCTGGCGTTCCCCTTGCCTCTGTGCCCTTGATAAAGTCTGCTCTGCATTATCTTTACTGGGAGCTAACGGAGCAGCCGGGGCCTTATCTCCAGTGACCTCACTAGACCAGACATTAATCACCTACTGCAAAGAAAGAAATTAGCCTCAGAGCAATCTCCACACAATCTCAAAATGATTAACTCTCAGCCCACGCACATCTGACTTTGCCACACATTGCCGTACCATTTGGAAGAAAATATTCTTGAAAAGAACAAAGCATGGTGAGACAAATGACATTATAACTAGACACATCTGAGTTCAGAAGAAGCTACATGTACAGTACTGACGCCTCCATGATTGTTGCTCTCTTTCTGAGAAAGATACAATCAGCTAAATGTAATGATACCGATTCAGAAAATTATTGTGAATGCTGTTTAGTATGGTTGTAAGTAAGTCATCTTTTTGTGTAGACAAAGCAATACATTGAATAAAGAATGGGGCAATCACAATGTCTATCTTTCTTAAAATGGCCAGTGTCTAAACCAAAAAATACACTTCACCTCTGTTGAGTGGTGGCATTCTGGATTACCTGGCAATGACTCATCATTGATTTAATAATCCAGCTGCTGGTTTAGCCTTTTAAACATCCAGTCATTTCTTTGAATCCTAATCCTAAACTAGGCTAATAATACAACAGCCCATGCATTACACTTTATTTAAAAGCGAACAGAGGCTGAAACAGTCTATACCAAGGTTATAATAATTCTGGATTTTTCATTATTATACTTTAGTTTTAGTTAGCTTTGACTTTTTTTCTCTAATTCTTGAAGTTTTAATTCATTTTTAGAGCAGGTTTGCTACTTTTTATTAGCTGTCATTTTTTTCCCTGAATGCTTAGTTTTAGTTTAGTTTAGTGTAAGTTTTAGTTTTTTCATGTCTTTTTTCTTCCTCGTCACCTATTCAAAGAAATTAGTGAGGTGTGGATCAGCGGGTGACCCTGGACACTTTATTTGGGGGTTAGGTTTGAGCAGCTCTTTGACTGAGCAGAGACACAAACATATGTTCAATACGAAACTTTACTTTCACCGTTCGCCTCCCGACTTCTATACCTCTCTTATCCCGCTGATATAAGACAAAATTTTCCCATGTTCTATCCTGTATCCACTGGACCCCCTCCACTGCTCTGTGAACTCCCACAAATACTGGGCCCAATGAATTTGTCATGTTTACTCCCCCTTATTGGCGCCCCAGCAGACTCCCATCACATCCACCTGCTGCCTGTGCAGCCTTTTTCATTAAGAGTTATAGAGGGTTCTTTTCTGGGGCTGGATCATTGAACCTCATCACCTACAACAACCCAGAATTCTACCATCCTTTATCACCGGACTAAGACCACCGCACCAGGTTTGTCTGTTTGTTCCTCTTTCTTTTTTTCTGTTAATAAATCTGTCTCAGTGCATTTGAGTCCAATCAAAAAAAAACAACCCATACATCACTGAAGTAAATACCATACAGGACTCTGCTGCTTTGTCCCAGCTTTAGTCTGCATGTTCCAGGTAGAGTTTGGACCAGAAGACAACTGTAAACCACAAGTCACCAGACATGATGGACTGTGAAGGGCCGTTTGGTGCCACCAGCTAAAATTGCTAGAGCGAAATAAATCTATTTGATATCCTACATTGACAAAGATGAAAACGAAGGGAATTTTAGCCATAATTTGTATACGTTTTATTTAGTTTTGTAAGCACACAATACAGTTTCAGTTAGTTACCTTTTTTTTTTTAATGATAGTTTTTATTTATTTCAGTTAACAAAAATGTTTTTTCAATTTTAGTTTTCGACATTTCATTCGTTTTTGTTAACAATTATAACCTTGGTCTATACTACATCAGTCTAAAAATGACTCGATATATAACCCTACTGCTATCCTTAAAATGGATGACCCATGACCTGCTGAACAGTGGGGACTGTCACAGGTTTGGGCTGGTTTGACCCATCTTTGGTTAGAGAGTTGCATCATTCATCATTTTTATACAGACGTGAACTGAGACAGTGCCAGGCCAGTGGTTAGTGCTGGTTCCTAAAAAAGAGATTAGATGGGTATGAGTACATTTTTTGGAGGGTAAAAAACATATCCAACCCTATTAGATCAAACCGATAACCCAACATAATAGCCAATAACAACCCATAGATGGACTTGCCCATACTTGCAGAAATAACCCACACTGCGTTCACTTACCCCCAAGGCAGTAGCAGAACGAACAGTGTATCGTAGCTCTCTTGGTGTCAAAACCACTTCTTTTGGCTGGACTAATGATTAGGCTTTGACTTGCATGGAGCTGGGTGAGTTTCACAACCTTCATTTGTGGTTGGGATCACATGGGAGTCTAAAGTCCAGGGATTTTATGTGTGGAACTAAGACTGAAGGTGGTGGTGGGGCTGTGGAGCCTATCCCAGCATTGGACAAAGGATGGACATGTCACCAGGTCAATGCAAGGCTGACATATAAAGGTGAACAACCATTCACTCTCAGGCAACAATTAATCTAATTAATCCACACAGACACTGGGAAATCTCTGCGTAGGAAGGCCCAGACAGCTTCCACTGGAGTTGAACCCAGGACTGTCGAGCTGTCGGTGCTAACCACTGCACCACTGTTGCCACCCTAAAACATCTGTCTATAGTGAAAATACTGTTTTAGATGGTTTAGGCTTACAGTATAGATGAATTACAAGAAGTTATGGCAGGCAAATTACATAATTGTCCATATTTGAACAGTTCAAAGGATGCAGCTACTTGTGGTGTTGCCTCTGATTGTTGCTCTCTTTATGAGAAAGATATGATTAGCTATACAGAACGAAGCCAATTTGGCAAATTACTTCACACACTGTTTAGTACAGTGCTAATGAAATTACACATCTTTATCCTCCCTTCTATTAATGAATTATAATTCATTATCTAATGTATGCCCAATGGTTTGTTGTGTAGGCATAACAATTATATCTATTAAAGAATGTGGCAATTAAAAGGATGGTTTGGAGTGTGTTCCCTACATCCAATTTGTATGGGGAGGGGTGGCTTTATCAGCCCACAACAAAAGGTGTAGGTTTAGGGGGAGGCAATTAGAGCTCAAAGAGGTGGCCTGAGGAGGGAGGATAAAGAAATCAAGCACGCCTTTGCAAATGGAATGGAAATCAAGCCTTTGAACGTGCTATTTAGAACGTTTCCTCTACCCACCTGACTGATCATTTGAAAAGTGAGTATTTAACACAGGCGACCCATCTCTCCATTTGCCACCCCCAACCACCATTCCATCTCGGCAGCTCAGCTCTGGTGCTCTTGGCCCCCACCTCCTGGACAGCACTCTTGGCCCCCGCCTGCTGGACGGCGTTTTGGCTGGAGCTTTGGCTCACGGCTACGCTCAGACGCCCCATGATGGATGCTCAAAGAGTTGACCCGGCGACCAAATGAGCCAACGGGCAAACAACACGGCGTCTAAACTTCTCTGCCAAGTAGAATATTGATTTTATGTTCCGTGCACTTTGGACACCACCAACAACTCCAAACTCCCCCCATCTGTCTAACATTGGAAGAAATTCAATAGATTTTTGTTGTGCACTTGTAGAGCCTGGAGTTTTTTTTTTGGTTTTTTTTGAGGAGCTGCGAAACAATGCAGATGGGATGGTGAAGACTCCCACACACAGCTGCTGCTCAGGGAAAACGTGGTACATGCAAGGTGAATCTATAGCAACAGCTTTTGAAGATGTAGGGAACAAATCAACTGACCCGTGCATTCCTCATGGGTTTTGTTTCAGTCTCTTGGAAAATAGAAAATAGAAGGAGCCCACTAAAGTATCTTTACCATTAAGCTTTCAGCATAAGTGTCGATTGGTTTTGAGTGAACATTTTTCTTGCTCTGAAGCATCAATTACAGATCATTCTGTCATTACAGCTCAGGAGGCTGTAGTTAGATATTGGAGCTGTTCCAAGTGCCTACTTTACACTAAATTTGTGTAGTCAGGTCCTGCACACCTGAACAGCAGTGAGTAGAGATGAAATGAAACAACACATGAGCCAATATAGCACTGTCAAAATATTATAGATTACTCACTTTGTTTTATATTAGTTTTCATTTTAATTTTACTTTCTAACTTTAACTTTAAGAATCGGTTCTATCGTAGTTCGTTCGTGAAGGGATCAGATCAGAGGATGAAAAATATGTTGCATGTAAATGACAGCTTTTCTTAAGATTTGCAGCCATTTTAGTGGCTCAGACTACTGGAAAACTAAAAAAAAAAACCCCAGCAACTTTCCCCTTTCTGTCTAAAAGTCTGTCAAAAGTCTAAATATAGGTGCACTTTACATCATTTCATGCTGCAGTTAAAAAAAGAAAAGAACAGAAATGCTTTTCTAAACCTCTGTGTCAGCAGCAATTAGTCAATCTCAGATTAAACCCATACACGTCTGAAAGTGGCCAGTACATAACGTTGACTTTCTACAGCCTGGAAAAAGACTCCAGACAAGGGGTTAGAATGTTTGTTTCAAAATGTTTAAAGTAAATCATGGAAATGTTTCCCAAATTGCACCATTAGACACAACAGCTTTAACCTAAGTGATGTGACTCTTGGTCCATATTATCTGAACACCTATATGATCAAATTACATCTAAATCATAAGTTTCCACTGAACTCTGTTTTTGTGATGACGCAGTTTGTTTATTCATGATGCGACTATTAATGAGCAGCTATTGTTGATTTTACATAATATATCTAATATTATGTAAAAACAACAATGCCTGGAGGCAACAAATTAAGCATCTAGTAGGTACAAGATACATTGACAAAACATCCATAAATAGACCTCAGAGTCGACCAGAAATAGTGAATGCAGCATGAATCAAAACAAGTATGATAAAGATCACATCAGACAGTCTAAAGAAAAATGAGCTCAATAAAATCTAGGTTTCAGATGGTGCACAAAGCTGTTTTACCCAGTTAATGGAAATAGAAGGAATTACTGCCCCAGTGTAGCAAAACTTAAAACTAAAATGGAACAACAAAATAGATGAAATTTAGGTTACAATAGATCTACATTAAATATAAAAACACTTCCAAGGGCCTGTTTGGTACAACTCACATGTCAACATTCTAAAAATAATAGTGAATCACATGCCGGGCTAGGACAAGAAATCATGATGCCATAAAGTTGAGTAAAAATTATGCAGAAACAGTCTAAAGTTCTGAGGTTAAGATATTTGTTTGCAGTAGAAAAGTTTGCAGAGTTGTTGGTATTTCCTTTGGCTGTTCTCACATTTGGACAGTAGAACTCGGCAGTGTACGCCTCAGTGTGGTCCCTGTAGGACTGCAGCTAGTGGAGGTGGGTGTATTGTTTGGTTGGTAAAAAAGTAAAAAGCAGAAGGGGAACAGATACAGTTTGACTTCGCCTCTCAGTCACGGCGTACATTCATCATGAAGTCAGTGTCTGTCTGTTTGTCCATCTCTCTACACTACAGAAGGCAGAGGATGCATGCCAACCTCACCTTTTTTTACCCAGCAGATGTCTTGAACCCTGGTCCCCAGCAGAGTCTGCCTCTTCCACACCTGAATCTCCATCCATCAGCCGCCCTAGACGCCATGTGCCCTGACAGCCATGTGATCAATTTGTCGCCTGCAGACAGACAGAGGTGTCAGATAATAAAAAAAAGATTGTGGTAAAAGTAGAAGTACTGATTCAAGTTCTTTACTGTAGTAAAAGTGAAAAAGTCCAGGCTTTTGCAAAGTAGACTAAGTATAAAAGTAAAAAAAAAAAATTTTGTGTGCAAAGAAAACTATACCGTACATTATAAAAACTTAATAGGAAGCCTACTGCAACTCACAGCCACCATAAAAAAAAAAAGCATTAAAGAACATGAATATACCTGGGAAGACTTGTCCACTAGTTATATACAGGTTATGATTTGTACATTCTTTTTGGCAAATTATTCACTGGAGTAAAATAATATACTTAGTGCCATTAAAAATGCACGGGTCAGAACAATATGTATATTTGGAGATATATTAATTTCCTTCATTTGGGGTTACATTTGTATTAAAGAGTATGAATTGTGGACTGTGGGGAATTCTGTTGGATCTCTGTAAATTGGCTTGAGAGCCTGGTTTCGACCAGCTTTACATGGAAAGTGTCATGAGATAACTGTTAGGATTTGGCTCAATATAAATAAAATTTGATTGATTGATGTGACAAATTGTGATCAACTTGACAAGTTTATTCAGTAACTGAATACAAGTACTCAGAATTTGAAAGTGTCATCATTCAATATCAGGTGTGTCCACCTCTAGCTTCCAAACAAACAGTGCAGCGACGACGCATGGAACTAAGTCTCATGATCCTGTCCTGAGGGATCCGAGCAGTCAGACAACAGATTGTACTGCGATGCCAGTGCAGACGGCAAGAGACTTCACCATGGCTCAGACCTGTGCTTAACATACCAATGGCACGGTCTCTCTGTTATATTGTAAGTCGTGGCATTTCGAGCTACAAAAACATATGGGCATTTTTTTGCTGCCTTTGTATCGGCTATTGACCACACCTAAAGTTACCAGTCAATCGTGACACTGTGCACGAGATTTGAATTAATGGCTGACATTAAGGGATTAGTCCAAATGCCAATGTTGCATGCGTCGGGAATGAAAAAAAAAATAATACAGCTGTTAACTGTGTTGCTCATCTTGTGAGCAACATACAGTATACAAACTAGGCTTACGCCATTGGAAGCGACAGCTAGGGACATATCCCCGAACACCTCCAATCCTCAATGATGTCATGATGTGAGGCATCCCCAGGTCATGACCTTTCATTTCCACTAGATTTGAAGTCAATCAGACAAATGCCTCCAGAGATATGAACAAAAGATTATTTAGTGATTTTAAACTTTTGAGCACCCTCTTGTGGGCAATCTAGAAATGGTAAATCATCCAAAATCGAATCAGTTCTTCCTCTCCTGGATATTCTTTGATATGGAAAACATGGAATTTCTAAACCAAATATCTTTCAAGTCACCGCATTAACACGAAGGATATCCAATGGCAACAGAGCCGGCAGGGCAAAATTTTGGACCAGACAGCTGGACAGAGATATGAACAAAAGACTGTTTAGTGATTTTAAACTTTTGAGCAGCCCTTTGTTGGCAATCTACAAATAGTAAATCATCCAAAATCGAATCGGTTCTTCCTCTCCATGATATTCATTGATATGGAAAACATGGAATTTCTTAACCCAATATTTTTGTAGTTATTGCATTAACACGAAGGATATCCGGCGGCAGTGGATCTGGCGGGGCAGGCAGAGCCAGCTGCTGTGGTCGGACCAAAAAACATAATATCCCTGAAACTCTGTTTGGGGATATAAATAGACACCTGGGCAAATAATTTTCTGGAAATTACACCACATGTTTGGACCTTGTGTTTTTAATGGCACTAAGTATACAATGCTATTTTACATCAACTATTTTATGGAATTAGTTTTTAGTGGAATACAATTTAGTACAATTAACTTTAATAATTCTTCTAGTACTGGTCATAGTCACATAGTAAGTGTACATTAATAATTCTTTGAAGTGACTGACTGACTTCTAGCTCAGTGCTCAGGGCCTCCAAAATGCAAGAAGTGGCTCTGGTAAAGAAACTCCACAGTGCTGTGGACTCCAAAACCATCTGATGAGCTGAGTTTATTGTAGGCATAGATTTGAGTTCATTAGGCGATTTGTTGCTGTTGTCTGTGTCACTTTTACCAACTGCTTCAGTCAGCTGGAACTGCATCAGTCCAGCTGGCACCGAAGCAAACCAATTTGCAGATTTTCAAAGATTTTCACGACTTCCAGCAAGATAATGATTTGGAACTAAATTGTGCAAACCAATCTGTGCTGCAGTGCAATTATTAGTTTTTCCCCCCTATGTTTTCATGGAAATATTTATCCAATTGTCCCCTGAACAGTAGTGAGTCCATGCTGTATGTGGATCACAATGAGCGGAGAACACAGGGATGCAGAACGCCGGCAGCGGGAGCATCACTCCAAATCTAAATGGATATATGAGGAGTGGCAGTGTGTTCAGGTCCAGTCTGGTGGCCACTGCATACACCACTGCGAGCAATCAGACACCCTGCAGGAGTTTTACACATTTGATTTACATTTATTGATCACCCTGATATAAACCATTAATCATGCAGAAGGCTGACCTTTTTCCCCTCCCAACAAGCTGTCTGTATACAAGACTGAACAGAGGAATGGCACTGCAAACAACACCTACGCACAAAACTGTACTGCATGTGTGAAAGCACCATAAGGCTGCAGCATATCC
>JAPTMW010000017.1:4264656-4278432 GCA_029822955.1 Ostorhinchus angustatus | reverse complement strand
GATTAGAGAATTACATTCAGTCTGAATCCTCTCATTCACAGAGTTACCACGACAACCTAGCAGGCCTCAGTATCCTCTATTTCTAAGCTTCATACTGTGATGAGTTGGTGGTTAATTGGTTCAATCCAGCAGTTCACCAGCAGCTACCACCTTAAACTCATTAACTAACACTTTCAAATAGAGCTGCAGCTCTTACTTTTTATAAAGGATTAATCTATCTATTATTTTCTTTGATTTGATTACAATTAATTTTAATGATTAAAATGAAGTGAGTGGGTGAAAAAAAAAAAACATCCATGACCTTGTTTATCCAGGTGACTCAGGCTGTGGAAAACTCTAAGAATTGAAATATAAAGTAGTTGTATTGACAAGTTCTTTGTTCTGCAAACTTAACTACTACACTGAAATGCCAAATGGTAATAATTTATTTAACTGATGCAGCTGAATAAGAAAAACACAGTTGCTAATGTGCTCCATTTTTTATATATATATATTCAAACATAACACACCACATAATGCACCCCACAGTTCAGTTGTTCCACACATTTTCAGCTTTATTTTCTATCAGATAAAAAGCATTTAGCAGCAAATCTCTGAATTGACTTTCCAGGGACAATGACCTCCTGCGCCACATCTTTGCTTTTTATGTTTTGTTAACTCATGGAACCAGCAGAATGATTGTGATTAATGACTAAACACCGACGCAGACAAGCAGTGGCTCCATCTCTGTGGGATTTATGGATATCATGGGATTTTTGAAATAATATCTGGGGCTTTGCTTTGCTGCAGCTCACTGTGTGTAACAATCTGTTTAGATCAAATTCATAACTATGATTTATTATCAAGTGTCATGTAAAAGCTGTTTCCGGTGCTAAAAGGCAGCAGCGTCGAACAGAAGCCCGGCCTCGAACTGGAGCTGTGCTGAGTGATCGGCTGCTCAGCTGAACTCAGATCAGCTCTGTACCCAACCATAATGGCATGTGCACTGTCCTCTGTCACCGCCGGCCTCGAGGGGAGGTGGGGAGTGGTTGGGGGCGACCGGCCATAATCGCTGGGCACAGAGTCAGATCCAGGGCATGGAGAGAAGCCCAGTAATGCTGTAACACCTGCTGGATACACCAGGGTTCCCAGAAAAAAGTGGCTCCAAATCAGCTTTTTTCCTCCTGTTTTCTATGTTTGGAGGATGGTACAAATGCCAGCGTCTGAGAGGAACCACTAGTGACCTTTGACTGAGGATACAGAACTGCAGGATGGTTTATTGAATCACTTCTTTAATCCACAATAAATCATTTACAGCACTTTCCACAGATGTACCTTAACCCTTAAAGACCCAAACATCCTCCAGCGACCAAAACCATCCACTGATCTAACCTGTTTAATACCTGTTGATCCACTAATCCTATCAATTCAAGGAAATAATTGGTGTAAAATGCAGTTTGTCATCTTTTCATGGTCATCAGATATGAGCCATTTGGACGTTCAGGGGCTCCATAATGAACGTGGAAACACTGTCATCTTCTACAACATTGATTCATCACTAAAACCTATAGCACTGGATCAATGACAGTGGATGGAGGCACTGTCCATGTTCAGTTAATTATATGTTTTATTGAAAAGGGCTCTTTTTCTTCAGTTTTCTCTGTTTTGATGTAATAACATTTAAATTTACTCTGCGCTACTAAAAACATCTATATAATCAGTAAATTAAATATAGAAAAATACATGATTTACAATGAAAAACTGCAAAATACTGTGGATAATATTTTAACAAATGGTGCTAAATCACTTAAGAAAGGTTAAATAGTGAGACAAATTCAATCGGGAACTGCCACAAAATAGCACTTGGTCTTTATGGTTTAAAAATTCTTCCATCTTGACATTCTCAATAGAATTGAAGCAGGTAATTATTCACCTGTTGGCTGGTTCATACTTTCATCTACAAAAATGTTTCTCCTGCCACAGAAATCATCTGTCTCACTTTCCTCGAATTAAAGCTGACATCTGTGAGTGTTTTCTTTCATCAACAGTCCAAAACCTTGTCCAACAACAAGAAAAACAGACAAACAGTCAATTTGCTGCCAGAGATTATAAATGACCCAAACCATCTAGATACTGCCAATCATTATCCTGTCAAGACAATCATGAATCATCGACTAAGCATTTCAAGTCTTGAAACAAATGCACTCAAGAAAATCAAATCAATCAAACTGGCTTTATTTATATAATACTTTATACAACAGTAGTCGAGCCCCATTCAGCTCAGTCTCTAAAAGACCAATGAATAAAGTTGAGTTTTAAAGAAGCTAGTCTAAAACTCCAACCTTCATCAGGAAAGCAGTTCCACACATATGGAATCATAGATCAATCCCTCATTCAGTACGTTTACATGCAGTTTAGTCAAGCTACAACCGCAGGTCAATTAAACTGATAAATTGTTCTGCTGTCTTTGTTCCAGTCTACATGCACAGGAGTGGAATCGATTTATTGTTAAATCATGTCCTCTGTAGGTGGTGATATTCACTCTTTCAGCTTGTTAGCCTACACCGTCACAGACACAATAGTCAATAGTGAGTTACCAATCACCAACCCAGATGTAAACTGGAACCACAGTGGACAACGGTGCAAATCTGGACATATGGCTCTTTGTGTCTGTTCTACTTTTAGTGCGGATCAGATGCAGGAAGTTGGATTCCGGGTCAGAATTTGGGTCAGAACACCTGGTCTGGTTCCAGTCCGAGTGATCTGTTTACATGCACTAGTAGATCCACTTCAATCACATAACTGGGGGAGTTAGTCCCACTATTGGAACTTCAAATTCAGTCAATCTAACATGTTTACATGTACTTATAATGTCCAGTTTTTGTCAGACTAATGCAATAATGCATAAGTTTTAGTGTTTTTGTACAGATAGAAAAACTAATCAAAAATACTAATCTAGAGAATTTATAGCTCAATTGGTCATATTTTCCATTTTAAAGTTAGTTTATTTTGATGTAGTGTAACAAACACTAGTTTTAATGTTATGTCCCAGAGACCAATGTCTTGTGTTGAACAGAAGCTTGTTAGCCAGTAGCTCATCCAGTTCAATGTATAGTGCTAATTATTTTGCTAATCATGTGGAAGCAAAAGTCTTCTTAAAGGAAACAATAGCCCCTTTTCCACTGCAAGAAAACTGACTTTACCAGGAACGTTAAAAAAAACCTTAGTGTGTTTTCACCAAAATTACCCAGGAACTTTGGGGTGCTTTTATTACCAGGAGTTCTTTTACCCAGGTAAATAAGCTCCCAATAATAAAAGTTCCTGAGAATCTGGTGAAAAAGTGGCTATTGGCTGAACCTTTTGGCAAATTAACATTATTGTTACCTATGTAGCAATAGCTTATAAACAAAGCGAACAGTATAATTGAACTGACATTATGAATATTTTTGCTCTGTTACTGTAGTTGTTCAACTGGAATTACTGACTCCTGCACTGGAAAAAACTCTATATTTGACCAAGTGTATTTTTCTAATTTCTAGTCAGAATATCTCATCACACTTAAAAGACAACATAATCACCTAAAGAGTAACTTTTCAGTGAGGTATAACAGCTTATTTTTAGACAACAGATCTTGAAATTTTTATTTCAAGAAATCTTACCAAAACAATTTTCACTTGTTGCATTGGCAGACTTTTTTGCTTGAATTAAGCAAAAAAAAAAAAAAAATTAGATAAATAAATAAATAAAATCTTGAATTATGTAAAAAAAAATGTGCCAATGGAACAACCGAAAATTATCTTGGTAAGATTTCTTGAAATAAAATTTTCAAGATCTATTGTTTAAAAATAAGTTATTTTATCTCACTGAAAAGTTACTCTTTAGGTGATTATGTCTTAATTTAAGTGTGGTGAGATATTTTGACTAGAAATGAGAAAAATACACTTGGTAAGATTTTGATTATTGCAGTTTGATACACAGTTCAGACCAGTTATCTACCAACACCACAATATTTTGGTAAAATGCCTCATATGAATCTTACAAATGCTAAAAATACCTTTAAAAGTCATGTAAGTCATTTATTATATTTGTGCAAAAAAAACTGTTGTGGAGTAGATCAGGGCATTATACAACATGCACCGTTCCTGTTCTTGTGACCTAAGTAAATTCTGAATATTATATATTGAAATAAATATTGAAATTAAATATTGAATTACAGTATAATTCAGTCATCAGTGTAAATAACCTCTTTAAATTAAAGTTAAATGAAAGAAAAAAGAAAACAAAATATGAAAGTTCTTTATACAAAACCAGAAGAAGCCTGCACACAGTACTTGTATTAAGTCACTAAACTAATTGTAAAATCCACACAAAGTGATTCAATCTGAATCTGTTTCTGTGAAGTACTTCTTCCTTTTCTCTGGACTAGACTTTATTTTTTCCCTTCATACTTTTGCTCTCTCCACCTGTGCAGAAAACCCCACCATTGACAGTTCACCCCCACGACCGCCGCTGCCACCACCCCACCCCCATGACCACGACCTCTGTGGAACTGTCAAACCCTGGGAAATGTAGGAAATCACATGGACTGAAGGGAAACTGAGTATTTTCCTGTTTAAATGCATAAATCTGAGGGGGGAAAAATCTAACGCCTGCATCTTCGTGGACCGCTGTGTGAGATTATTTTTTATCTGTGAAATAAATTAACGTGGTGTGAACAAAGCATCAAGTCTTCGACAGTCTGCGCCTCGGTACACTATCATTATAATGATGTCATTATTGCGAGATAATTAGCCTTGAAAATGTATCTTGGGAAACAATCTCATAGCTTGTACTTTCTCCTGTGAGCAAAGTGTCTGTGTTTTGCTGCCAACCTGATCCATACTGGACTTGATAATGACTCTTTTCTTCTTTGGCTGGTAACAGGAATTTGCTTCACAATATCCACCGTGATCACTTTGCCTCGATGTTGGTAATACGAATAACAGACGCTCTAATGAGATGTCAGAGATCATCAGTGGAGCCACCAGAGAAAAATAGTACCGATATTGAGAGGGACATCAAAACAGCCACATAATAACACCGAGCATGCTCAATGGCACAGCACGGCCTTAAACACTCCTGAAAGGTTTTTTTTTTTTTTTTTTGGGTGTGCGTGTAGCGGCTCTGTTAAATGTGTAATGTTTTCTCATTTAGCGCCGTTCCATGGCTTTTCTGGCGAGCTGCTTTAAGAAACGACAGAAGCTCGCAAACGGTCAAATAAAACTGTGGGCATGAGCAGACGAATCGCTTTCCCTACCGAGTAAGAAAATAGCCTGTGGGAAGCAGTGCAGCTCCTTGAAGTTGAGTGATTACAGTTGGGAGATTGGCCAGACAAAAAAAAGAAAAAAACACAGAAGCTCAATCTAGTAGTTTTTCTAGAGCTTAGAATCATATTTTTGAGTTCTTTAAAAGGGGAAAGACGCAGGTACGGAGCAAAGGAAAGCTATTTATTATTCTTTCAGCAAATACCTAACTGTGGTCAAAGACATTCTAAGGCTCCAAATGGAAATAATCAACATTCAATGCCTCAAACACAATGTGTTGTCCTAAAATGCCGGGCCTAATGCAACTGCCTTTAGTAACAAAAAAAAAAAAAAAAAAAACCTGCCCCAGTGTGTTCTTTGTAAATCTATCTGAATTGCCTTAATCCTTCCCTATTAAACTCCAGAATAGTTGGTAGGACCATTCATATCTACATCGGCGGCTGCAGAGGAGGAAGGATGTGTGGATTCAGGCTCAGAAAGCAGCAGGGGGTGTACTGACGAGGAGGGGGTGAGTTATGGGGGAGACGGCTGTTTGTGATGCAGATTCCCAAACTCATTAGAAGAAGGACCACCAGCGGAGCAGAGGGACACACTACTATGCAGAACTGTAGTAGTAGTAGTACTGTACGCCTGCAGGTTTGGTAAATCGGGCCGAGACCGGTGGTAACAATCGTACATCAGCCGGGTTCCCCCACCCACCGCCGCCGCCGCCGCTGATGTGACGAGGGGAGGTTTGAGATTTAACTCAGCATAATAGTTTTCATTCAGCAACTGAAACATCTTCCTCACACTGAGAATCAGGAAAAAAAACACCAGAGATGTTTGGGGTTCTTGTAAAATAACTCAACACATTCATCACATTCAATCCTGTTATTCTGCTGCCTCATCAATGATATTTTGTAAATTTTTCTGCAAAATTTAAGAGACTTTGACAAAAGCTGCTCTCCAGATCATATGCAAATGCAAGAAGTGCACATATTCTTTAATTAAGTACATTCAGCATTTTTATGAAACTGAACCAGAGGGTAGTACTTAAACTAAAAGTTAGTTTTGTGATGATATTGTGTTTATATTAACAGAAGGGTACACAACAAAGATCATAGATGCAAAACACAGTTAACAGCCAACCAATTTATGTAGTAGGAAAAATGAGCGCATTAGCCAAACAAGGAACATGACACAAGCAAAACAGCTCTGTGAGCTCACTTGCTTGATAAGTGTTAGTAGCTTGTGCTGAATGCCTTGAAAATACTGAGTTACAGCTGCTTTATGACAATATTTTATGTGAACCAACTGATTCTGCTATTTTATTCTCTTTTGGGCATTAATATTTGACAAAATGACTTTAGAAAAGAGGGGGAAAAAAGCAAGAAATACTAATATTAATCCATAATTAGACTTAACTAGAACAAAAATATGCACTGGTTTATCTTATGTTCTCAAATTCCAATATTGGTTCAGTCATACCATCCAGACTTAACTGATTTCAGTGATATTTTCCCCAAATACCTGAATTTACAACAATAACTTTGACACTGTTAACCCATAAAGACCCAGAACTACTTTTCGTGATGATGTCCAAATGAATTTCTTTCAACATTTAATCATTACCAAGCTATATAGCACCATTTATTTTAATGTTATCCTCTGCATGTTTCATTTTTTTTGTGTGAAAAATCTGGTGTTTTCTCTATATTTAATTAACTGACCATGTCGGTGTAAAAAAAAAAGCTCAGTAAATCCAAAACAAAGAACACTGAGAAAATCATGACGTTTTCAGAAAAAAAAGGAAGTACATGGAAAACAAGTGTCTCCAATCACCATTTATTATAATACAGTCTGCATTTTTCTGTGTAAATCATATATTTTCCTATATTAAATTTACTGATCATGTAAATGTTCATAAAAGCTCAAAGTAAATTCAAAGGTTATTATATGAAAACAGAGAAAACTGAAAAAAGTAACTTTTTCAACAAAATATATCATTAACTGAACATAAACCAAGTGTGTCCATCCACTCCATGGGTTTAACTTGGGAATCAATGTTGTTGAAAATGACAGTGTTTCCATGTTCACTATGGAGACGATGGACGCATCTAAAAAAAACACCTAAGGCAGCAGCATTTTACCTGAATTATTTACGTGAATTGATAGGATAAGTGGATCAACATGCATTCACTACTTTACATCAGCAGATGCTTTTAAGTTTTTAAGGGTTAAACTGTAAAACATTAACTTAGGGAAGATAGTTAAAAAAAAAAAGTAGATACTTGGTGAGTTTATCAAAAGACACACATATATCAAGTTTCTTTAAAGTAAAATGTCCAAATCTGGGTTAACGTCTGTGAGGACGCATAGACAAACACACTTTCTCCACTAACAAAGTCCAAACATGTGAAATTGGGCCAAAGCAGCTTAAAAGTTGTGAACCTAACCCGATGACAGAGGGATGAAGCAAATTGAGAGATGACGCCCGAAATCCTGATTAGTTGCTCCAAAGGTGTCACATCATTGTCAGCCTTTTTGCAGAGTTTGCTATTACTGTAATTGGTGATTTCTGTGTGACACGAGGCTTAAGACTTAGTGGGAGGGCTCCTGGACAAGACGTTTGCTTTTCAGGGCGCTGAGCTACCCCCACGTAAAGAAACCCCCCCATCCCAATTACCTCTGGGACAATGACAGACAGCGGCTTTTGCCTCTTTGTGTCAGACGTCCGGCATGTTTACTCAGCGTATCTCCCATCCACTTTGTCACCAGTTAATTGGAGAACGGTGAGTTATTCTAATGCTAATGCAGGACATGTTCGCACAATTTAAAGTGAGCTACCTTCAGCTTTCTCCAAGGGACAGAGGAACAAAAAAAACAAAAAAAACAAAAAACAAGCAGACTGTCATGGGTGAAAAGTCTTCTTTTCCTGCAGGATCATGCCAATGCTTTCAGAGTGTGGCGGCATTGACTTTACACTTTGTCTCCACTGGCTTTACTTTGGAGTTCTTCTCTTAATTCATCTGGTTTTATCAGCTGCCATTTCATTTCAGCCACAGAGCAGATGATGTTATCTCTAATATGTCAGATTAACAAGCACATACAGCTGAAATACATCCAGTCTGCGCATTAAGTCACTGAATCTTGCAAGCTCGATGTAATTTAATTTTGCATAGTAGACAAAATCAAATAACGTCATGACATTAATAAGCGATTATCTTGTCTGCCCGATACTGGAATGTTTTTACGAGAAAAAAAACAAACAAACACCGGGGTCTCTGCAGGCCTTTCATTTCATCTCATCTCTCACCGACATGGCTCCTGCCAAACTATACTGGTCTTAACACATTGTGACATACTTTTTGGCAGCATCTCGGCAGCGAGTCACCAGCATGATAGGGAGACGATTTGGGAGGAATTTACAAATTTAATTAGCTCGGTCTCTAAGGATACAGGCTCTTCCAACTTTCATTTAGATGTAATCTTTCTTCAGAGAATACGTTTGAGCTCACAGAAGAATAGCTCTGCTCGGTCTCAGCGCTCAGTGACGAGTTGTAGATGACGAGCGAGTGGACTGGCAACGGAAAACAACACAAATACAGAAAAAAAACTAAGTGTTTCATGAGTGAAAATGGCACTGTTTCAGTTTCTAGATAATTACAGCCTGAGTCTGTTTATAGGACGCACATGTAAAGGTACATTATAGCGGCTTCCGTTGCCTTCAACATATGTGATAGTCCACTTTTTTCGGCGTTTCTTGATTCCCCTTGGCTCATTAATGTGGATGAAAGTTGTTCCAAAGGAAAGAGGAAAAGCCAACAAACCAACAACTGCCCTACTGCAAAAATGTTCAGACTCCCAGCATGCCCTGCAGCGCTTAAACACTGACCTGATTAGAGTACGTTTGGCTAATTCAACAATAATTTTCATGCTCACCGGGGTTGGTAGGAAAACAAATATGCAGCACTGAGCACTTAGTGCCTTTTATACACTGGAAAATGTGATAGTCCATATTTACCAGCCCTAAAAAAAGATAGATAAAATGTTAACATATTCCTTTGCTCTAAACTAGGGGTGTCAAACATATGGCCCGTGACTGTTAATTAGTTCAGGTTCCACATACAGACCAATATGATCTTAAGTTGGTCAGACAAGTAAAATACTATCAAAATAACATATAGAAAATAAATAATGTCATATGTAGTACTTGCTCAAGGTAAAATGGTTCTGGTGGATGAATGGATTGGACATGTTCCTGAACCACATACAGGGTTCGATGGTGGTTTCAGATTTGTTTTTTATTTTCATCTGTCTTGCAGTTTCTTTCAGTTTAGACTCAAAAACTACTTGGTTGGGTTTTTGAAAAAGACCATGGTTTGGGTCAAAATAGACTTTTCATAATGTTATTTCAAGCCTGTGAGCTTTGTAAATATCATCCAACAATATAGAAAACCTGAGTGTAAACAGCAGAATTGGCCAATGTGGTGCAAACAGCATCTGGCTCAAATAAATACATAGAATTCCTTCTGAAAAATAAGCTTTTTTTTTTCATTTTCAATATAAGACAAAATGGTAAAAGTTGGTACTTAAGAAAGAAGCAAAACTCTGTAGGAAAATATGCAAAACCGCATTGATTGAAATCTGTCCAGGGATGCTTGTTTAATTAACTTCTTTCTACCTTTCGGATGGCAGCAGTTATACTGTATTTCTACATAAAACATGCTGTTGTCATGCATTTTCTCAACAGTCTGTGAAACCACAAGGTTAAATGGGTGATTATTTGGACTCAGCAGGACTCCCAGTCCGAGGATGAGCCCATAGGACGGACGACTGAAGGAGATCGTCTCATTCAAAGGGAAGGACAGAGGCTTCACCACCGTGTCGCATCGTCCCTCCCGCCCTCAACTTCTTCCAGCCCAGATGTGGAGCCCATCTGCTCCACAGCCAATACCAAACATCCTCTCCGATCCTGGCCTGCCATAATCTTTTTACTGTTGTTTTATACCAAATAATTAAAAGCAGCCCACCAGATGGCTGTCATCCACTGCCGCTCCTTTGATAACAAACAGGTTTTGGTCCAGTGCTGGTTTAAGGCGTATGAAGTACAGCTGAGGACGCTGGCAGGTGTACACATCTAAACTACATCCAGGACCAGAAAGAATCTGAGGCGACAGTTTGCAGGGTCAAAAGGTTGGACGTGATTACCAGCGGACTGTTTGAGTGGTGGCAAACGGACTTTCTCCATTTTTTCCCCTTTCTCTTTCTCCAAAACCAAAGTGGTCTGCCACAAACTCATTATGATTTCCAAGTGTGATGATCTGAATAAAAGGGGAGGGGGTGAAGCAGGGGGTTGAAGACATAATTAGTTTTCCTCACTGCAGGAGACAGTATGTTGATGAGACAATGAAAGAAGGAAAAAAGCCGAGCTGTCAATCTCCCCACCCCCGATTCTTTTATCTCAAAGCTCCACTGTGCAATGCTAACAGGCCCCAAGGAATCCCAACACACACCCTGAAACCACCACGGGTTACGCAACGGGAACCTCTGCCATTTTGGAAATCACACTAAACCTTTTACTCAGAGCTCTAGAAAAGGATGAATAGGAAAGAAGATGCTTTGTATCAAATATGGTCTAGAGTGGAGATCTGAACACATCTGATCACAACTGGACTGAAATATAACAAATTTGTGTTTATGGGGTTTCAGAAAAAAGAGAGATTTAAAAGACAAAGTTTATCCATCAACTTCAACTTACGGCTGACATTAATGAGTAGAAAAGAAGACGTCTTATGTAAAAAGTAAATGTTTCTCTACAATGAATCAAATTTAAAAGTCTTAGTTTGAACCAACTAGAGATCGACCCATATTGGATTTATAAAGGGAAATATGATAACAGCCATGCACAACAAACTTAACACAGCTCGTATAGAACATATAGGTTTTATTTCACTTCTTAGTACATACATACATACATAACTGATTCATAATGAATATGAAAATGAATATCTGAAAACTATTAAATATCTATGCAAGTTTTTGAACTATTATTTCCACTCAAAGTCACTATTTCCAGGTGAGAAGGCAAATACTTCCCATCAGCCAATATCAGAGACAGGTTTTGCCCATACTGTTAATATATAAAACATTTGTACAAACCAAAAACTGTAAGAAAATCGACCTGTTTTCCTCCCATAACGCTACCCTTCCATATTTAAAGTGGTGGCCTGTGTGTTTCCATGCATTGAGCGGTCAGTGAAGGCAGCTAGCTTTAACTGTGGAATGCACAGCTCTGTGTTTACTGCCTACGGGTGACTGGAAGGCCTCGGTAAACACCAAAATACTTTCTTTCCTTCTCCCCTTTATCTGCTTGGTCGTCTTGCACATATACATGGACACACATGCCATACACTCCCGGTCAGCGTGCACCTGTGACTCCCACAGCCTCTTTATATGGAACACATGCTCAGGAATGTCATGGCCCCGGCTGCAAATGGCTCTGCCACTTTGCAATAGAGCCATTTGAGTGTTTCATTTCCTGCTGAAGGAGTTAAAAGGACTTCCAAGGGTAATAAAAGCCAAGCCGTGCATGCCGTAGGTGCCCAATAGCAGTGAATTCCCCCTGTCGGACAAAAACACACGGACGGACAGACACACAAACACACACAGCAGCAGGAGTGATCCCTAGTCAATAGCTAAACTTTGATTGCTGCTTCCTGCAGGCGATGGTATTTTGTGTGCTGGTGCAGAGGGATTGTTCATAGCCCACAGAGTATTAGCATGTTAGCTAGAGAGGGCACATTTCATCTTTAACACACAGGGGAACAGGGAGATCAGCCTGTCCCTGTGCTAAAAGCTAAAAATGGAAATTAACTTCCAGATGGGTGTACATGTGTATATTTTTGGCTTGAAAATACCACGTGTCTATATTTTTACATAACACAGTAATATACATGGAAATTAGTATTGATTCTGCAACACAGGAAGACAAATTATAGTATAAAACCAGCCGTTTCTTAGGCTTTTTTTTTTTTAAACTGATACCAGCTTGTTTTCAGCAACATTTTAAATTTTACACATTAATAGTATCAAATTATATCCTATTCCTTGCATTAACTCCCAATTAAAAAAAAAAAACAACAACAACACAATAAAGGGTGATTAAAGCTACTGGAATCTACTACTTCTGAAAAATATAAAATTATATTTTTTACAGCATACATTTTACAGCATTTCACAGATGGCCTTTCCAGCTTTATTTATTCAGATTTTCAAAAAGAGCAAAAATAACTACTTTTATCAGTAATTTATGGCCTTGACTCTTACCTTAACTTTTGACAAGCAAATCAAACACTAAAATGCATGCAGTTCAATTCAGTGTAGAATAAATGAAAATTAAAGTGCAGAAAGAAAAAAAAAACAACAAAGTGTTTTATTCAAAATATATGCAACAATGGGACAATTTTACCTCATAAATAGCATATTGTGCTGGGAGGGTGGTCATTCTGGTTGGCGAACGCTATTTCTAAGCTAATGCAAACTAATGTTGGACACCGAATACAGTACAGTGTTATTAATTTTACCTTGTATATCTCCCTGTATATGTTGCATATATTTCTTCTGTCTGTGGTATAGAGCTGGCTTTTTGTATATTTTAGTATTTATTTGTCTTTGTGTATATTGTCAGTATTTTTCACTATGCATTTTCAGTATAATATGTGTTCTTTTTGCACATAAATTGATTTTCATTGTTCCTGTAACAGTGGCAATAAAATGTTCTATTCTATTCTATTCTATTCTATTCTATTCTATTCTATTCTATTCTATAGTGAAGAACTTGAGGATATTAATAGGCTGTGATTACCATAGATGGAAACAAACAACGTATAACTCATATTCATGCAAATCTTACATATTGATCTTTAAATTACTAAATGTACTCAAATACTAAACTTGTCTTTTTCTGATTCATTCTTCATTAATTATCGATTATGTGTGTGTGATGATGTGCATAATGCATTTTACTGATTTGCAGCAGCACATAAAGCATTTAGTGAATCAACTGGCTGCCAAATGTCAAATTAGACTTTGTTAGAAATGAAACTCTCGCCGGCAGCTTTTAAAGAAAAGATTAGGAATAATCTGGGGCATCTCTGAGCTACAATGAGGGCTTTGTTGCGCGACTTGAGAACATGGCGTGCTCAGAGGGATTCACAGCAGTGCTAAATATGTATATTCTCATTGCAGTTCTTTTGTTCTCAGGTCACACTGTTATTTGTCCCACACTTCATCTGCCGCTCCAGACTGACTACTTTAATTAGTGGCACTCACACAGAGACATTAATAAGTGTCCAACAAACCTGAGATGGAATATATTAGAGTTCCATTTTTGTCGACAGTGACATTTCTCATCAACCACCCCTCAGGTCTGTAATTTCACTGAGTGAACGCTCTTTGCTGGTGATCTGTCAGTCCATGGTGGAGGCAGGTTCAGGCGCCCATGCCTTAATCA
>JAPTMW010000017.1:4241205-4254766 GCA_029822955.1 Ostorhinchus angustatus | reverse complement strand
ATATACACATATATATCTTAGTGTTTTAATATTTATATTTCAATTTTACACACACACCTGTATGTACGCGTGTATATGTGTGTGTGTGTAAAATTAATAATTAATAAAGAAATATAAATATTAAAACACAAGAACAAGCAATTTGTACAAGACATATTAGACAAATATGTTCAATATAATAAGATAAAGAAATATTCATGAATAAGTGCGCAAAAAATAATTAAGGAGGAGGATTAATATCTGAAAGACGACAATCATTTTTGGGAAGAGATTCCATGTGTGCAAATGGCTTTGACATCTTTTTTGGACAGGACACGTCATTGCATTCTTTGCATTCTGGGCTGTTTCTAGTCCATCTAACCACAGTCTGAATAAATAATACATCTGCCTGGGTGCCTGGGTCACGCCCCTTTTTTCTGGCCTGACTCACCCATGCAGGCCTGGGAATTCTTCAGCGCTCAGCTAAACTATTGTAAAAGTTGCTATCTGAGTGTAACAGGCTTTATGCTGCTGGCTAAAACACGCAGTCAACATTAAAATCAATTTCCACAGACGCCGACACCCCCCCCTCCCCCCGGCTCATTGTATTGTTTCTACCTCTCACAGATCGTACCTAAAGCTGGTCTCTATGTGAACACACACAGGTCCTGTAGCCTTTCCCATAGCCAATTCCAAATCCTATTTCTGTGCCCTTTTCCACAGTGATTTTTCTGGCTCTGAGATGCGAACACCGGCTTGAATAAATATTAATGGTTACTCTATGAGCGGCGCCCACTCACAAGTGTGCTGCAAGAACAAAAGGCCTTGTTTACAAGTGCGCTTGAGGAAAAGCAAAAGCACGGAAGCCTCCGAGGGTTTTCCGAGGGCGGCTCTGCTCTCGCTGTCGGCTCACAATGGAGTCCTGATTGAAACACACTCTTAACTTTCAAGATATGGCAGTGTGAAAATCCAATGGATTTCCATTCAACTGCAGCAAGGACCAAGCTTAGAGAAATCAAGCTTACCAACTCGCTGCCTCTACTTAAACTCATTTAAGACATAGCTGAGAGGTAATTAGATTTCTGGGAACAATAAGCACTCAGCACCTTATGTAGCTCCAGCCTCACTCCAGACACTTCCTTTGGTGTAAATAGGGAGGTGTGAATTCCTCATCAGATGGATCACCATCTGCATTCACACACTGAATGTTCATTCCCCATAGAACCCAGCTACGAGTCCGTGTACATGCTCATTATCATGCAGGAAGTAGAGTTACAGGAGAATGGAGGATGGGGCTTCAGTTTTTAAGGTTCTTTCAGTGCTGTGGGGCTCCACTGCTTCACCACGCAAAGGTTAATCAATTCTGAATGATGAGTCATAAAAGCTTTAATAATGCAGTCATTCTCTAATGAGTGGTCTTGCATGCTCGCCCAGGAAGGACCGATTGTTTTAGGAAGCACCGACGTTCCAATTACAAAGCGCTCAAGCATCTCCTTATAGCCCAGAGGAGCCGGACACCGTGAGGGTCCAACGATTGGGTCATTGAGCTCAGCTAACGTCTGAAACAAGAAAGACTCATCACATCATGGTCAAAAGCAACCATATCAACTGACCGTTCATCTGAAACCTGGACAGGTGTGACTACAGCTTTAATACCTTTCTCAAGTCCTTATCAACCATGTGTTTAGGTCTGTTTTACAGAGTCGATAAAGGTTTGCAACCACAACCAAATATTTATCTACAGTCTCTTCGAAGCCAGTTTGTTTTCCCACCAGTAAACATGTGAATTGGTTCCATATTTATGTCTAACTCATGTGTTAACCCGAAAGCTGTCATGGTAATTTAGGTCCAAATCAGAATTTCAGAATTTTGCATATGCATTATATCCAAAATTACCAACCCGCCTCTGAAATAGTCAACTCTATCCATTATGTATCACTGTTTCCTTCTAACATTACCAGCCCTGGCGCTGGAATAATGACTCATGACCAATTGCAGGAAAAAAGTCAAGGTTCTAGAAGGATCCATTGACAAACACCTGCAACAGTAAGGGACCAGCCACAAATCCCCTATTTGTGTCCATAATGACATGAATTTCTAGGTGATCGAGTAAAAAGACCTAACTTGACTAAGTAGACCAGTCACAAGCCAATGTCCTCCTTTAAATCTACATTGGCCACTTATGCCATCCATAATGAAAGCACTACAAAACTGTGCTGATATTCCTTCTGAACATCTGATTTATTCTTTTGAACCCTTGATTGAATGCTGCCTTCATTTAAACCATCGTTCTGTCCCAGGCCTGAACAGATGGACTGGGTCGTCCTGCCTAAAAGAGCAGCTAACCCTGAAGGAATCTGATTAGTCTGGGTTTCAACAAGGAGTTTTAGCAAAGCACAATGGTCTCAAAACTATTGCAAAGGCTCTGCAACTGAAACATCAAGAAATTTTGGTGGGAATCTAGTGGGAAAAAAACCCTCATATTTAAATACATTGATGATTATAATAATATAGCATTCATTACTTATTGGAATCAACCAAACAACTAAATCCTTCTTGGACTATTACACTAATTATTGTGTTGTACTATTATAAATGATGCCACTTACTCAAAATAGAAAACATGACACGTTCTTGGCCAAGCACACCACTGTCTTCACAATAGCTAATGGACAAATATTCAGCCGGGTTAAATGAGTAATTGTCTGTTGTCAACATTTCCTGTGTAATTATGAGTGATTCTAAAAGAGCATGTGTTAATTGTATTTTTTTTTTTCCTTCTATTTTTTCCTGCAGGTCACCCTCGTGTCCTTGGACGGACGATGCCTTGGCTCATTCCAGAACACGTCTCTGTCAAGAATCAGGCCTCACAAAATACATCATCCTCTGTGCCATCCTATCCTAGAAGCATTAACTCACAAATGAACACCTTTCTTTGACTTTCTGTCTCCTACAAAGGCTCAGAAAATGCATTTCAATTGTTTGATTGATCAGTCACAAGGAGTAATGGTGGTGTGGTAATAACTGATTTCAAATGCAATTCACAAAGCTCAAAACTGACAAAACAAATGTGATGATCATGTAAAGAGATGGGCCCATGTGATAAATCAGAGGTTCAGGTTAAAACTTTAACCGAGCTCTTCTCTTTGCCACACGGCTTATTTTTAATAAACATAGTCAGAGCAGTGTTTTGGGCCAAGTGTGTTTCATGGATGCTTGAGCGTGAAAGAGAAAATCTTGGATGAATCCACAGAAATAACGAATAAAAAGAGTGTATCATTGCAACATATAGTATTTTAATTAAGCTTTTTACTTTACATCCAGCTATAAATATACCTCTAGCTCTTAAGGAACCACTGGGAATTGGCATCATTGCTAAGCTTACAGTGTTTGAGACTACAGCGCCAATAGACGCATGAAATTAATCTGGGTAACATGCATATTATGGATTATATCAAACTATGGTCATTAATGCTAATGGTAATTCATTACCTCAGTTTGCATATGAGAGGTTTTCAAAATTGAAGTGTCAATTGCCAAGTTGCTAATGCCTGAAGATCTCCGAAATGAAGCAAAGACAAAACTCAACATCAACACATAGAAAAACCCTGCTCACTGTGTCTAAACATCAACATTAACCATCAATGCTTGTACCTCAAGTACAGAATTGGATTTAGCTAACAGTAGAAACACAGTTTTATGAATCTATGATAGTTCAGGAATACTGAAAAAAAAACCTGTCTGCTAGATTATTATCTTAGATGGTTTTACATCAAGGATTTCAGTGTTTTGGTAGATAATTGGCACATGGGGAGAAAACCCCTAGTATTTAACCTTTAAAGACCCAAACAGCTTGTGGCAACCAAAATTATCTACTGATCTAAAGTACTTAATAGCTGTTGATCCACTAATCCTATCAGTAGATGTAAATAATTGGTGAAAATGCAATTTGCCATCTTTTCTTGGTCACCGGATATGACCCATTTGGACGTTCAGAGGCTCCATAGTGATCATGGAAACACTGTCATCTTCTACAATAATTGATTCACCAGTAAAACCCATGGAGCTTGACAAATGACAGTAGATGGAGACACTTGTTTTTACATTCAGTTATTGATATGTTTGCTGAAAAAAGTCCCTTTTTCTTCAGTTTTCTCTGTTTGTGATATTATGACCCGCAACTTTAATCTGAGCTTTAATGAATGTCTACATGATCAGTTAATTAAATATAGGAAAATACACAATTTGTACTGAAAAATGCAAAATACAGAGGATATTATAATAAATGATAATAAATCACTTAAGAAACATTAAATAGAGAGAAAATTGCAGCAAGAAAAAATCTCACAAACAACCAAACTGGCCTGATACACTGATCCACGTCTTCATCAACACCTTTTGAATACTCAGTGTAGTTGTTCGGTCTGAGAGGGTATTTGATAACAGTAACACAGAGGTAGCAGTAATGAGAATGTTGCCTGAAAGAACTGGCCAATGACAGGTTTATTTGCAGATACTACCTCCTGTGAGTCAAGACTAATAAAGACCAACTTCATCCTTTGGACGGAGCCATGGTAGCCATTGATTACAGCCTACTTGAGAATAAAATCATGTTTTCATCTTCTACAACAACTTCAAAAGCAACATTTACTCCACAGAAGCACAATGAGGAAAGCTCTTCCAAGTGAAAGCCAATGTTATGAATCAACTCTTACCTGCTTGTCCAGTAGCGATGCTAACCGCCGCAAACAGCCTCTGCGTCCGACTCAGGTCTGACACTCCATTGACCGCCTCCACTTCAAAAGTGTAGTTAGCGTGGGCAAGCAGGTCCACGATGGTCACGTAAGTGTCCACTAATCCCGACTGCGCAGGGGAGAATCCCACATTGGGCCCACACGGAACACATTCCTCCGGTTCCCAGCTGCAGCGGCGGCAAATTACCCTGTAGGTGACGTCATTGCGTCCGCCGGTGTCGGCCGGCGGGCTCCACTCCAGGCTAACGGTGGTCTGGTTGATGTTGTAGACCAGGTTCTGCGGCGCCGAGGGAGGTCCTGTCAGAGGTGGACACAGAGGAAGCCGGAATTAAATAAGTGAGTGCCAAGGAAAGTGACAGCCCAGAGTGTGCATTGACTGGATCTGTGATTTCACTGTTCTCGAAGAAAGAAAATGTAACACTATGGGACAAGTGAGCTCCAGCCCTAGAGCCAAACACTGACACTCAATTATAATAAGATTCAGATCGAGAAAAAAATAGTAGAGGAACAGTGAATGGAAGCCAGCTCTGGCAGGTACCAAGGTCAATGTTAGAGTATGGAGCACTGAGTTTCAAAGGGACAATGTCGTGATCATTCATGCCATACAGTTTTATGGCACTGTTTATATGAAACGTTGTTAAAAGGACAAAACCTCCACCTAACGCTTCAATACCTCCCCCATTCATCATTCACACTGTAAATCCTCATAATTATACTGGAAATAATTACAGTGATTATGAGTATTTCTTTATAAGGTTATGTAAAATCATCAGGCTGTCATATTGAGAATAGGGTTTTAAATGACATTTTGGGGTTTATAAGATCATATAAACATAAAAATGACGCTCATGTCTCATGTTTTGACCGTCATCACAAAAACTTCACTTAACACATTTTTATTATTACTTAGTTTATTTTCAGTCATATATGCATTTCAAAACAACAGAAGGTGAAATAATCAATTTTCACTGCCCGCCTACTTTACAGCTTAAGCCACAAAATACATAGAAAACCTTTTTGTGTGTATATATGGAATTCTTTTTTTTTTTTTCATTACAGCCATAACTCTCAAATATAGATGCATATAGGCTCATGCTTTTTTTTAACATAAGAAAGGAAGTACATTGTTTAAGATTTAAATTTGCATTATTCCAAAGTTGAACCCCTTTAAAAGAAATACATCATCTTTTAACTTTTTTTTGTTTTGTTTTTTTTACGTTTGTTACATAAATTTGCATCCAGCTCTCAACTCATATTTACTTTCAGTCACTATAAAAAAAACTTTTGCACACAATCTGGTAGTGTTTTGTTTTTTGCTTGAAACATGATTTGCATTGTTCTATAATAAACCGCATCTCTAAACTTCAACACATTTGAATTTAAAAATAATGGATTAGTATGATCATAATATCACACTTTATTTGTAGGTAAGGCTCATTTTTGTTGTAAAAGTCAGTTGTGGTGTTAGAAGTAGATCCCCACAATTCAACACAGTAAGTTAAATAAGGAAGTATCATTACATTTACATATTTCTTAATAAAAACCAAAAAAACACTAAGCCAGGTCTGCTTTGATATGTCAGTTTCACCTGTGGAACAATATAAATAATTACCTAAAATTGTTAGCGGGCTAAAATAATAAATAACCTTCAAAATACCACCAAATAATTTGTATTGTGACAGTTGGGCTGGATACTGGTCAAAGGTAATGTGCAGGCATATATACTGTACCATTTACAACATCAAACTTTATTGGATGGAGCCTATGCATATATTCACTACGCATTGAATTTAGTGTAATATCTCCAGGAAGTCTTGTTTCTCTAAATACTTTAATACATGCATTAACCATTCCCAGGCAGATATTAGTATTCTTTTAGAATACATTTCTAGATAAACTCTAACACTGGTGAATTCATTATTATTAAAACGGTTTGATTAACAATACAAAAATATTCACTAGTGCTGCCTGGTCTACTTGTTTTAACTGCCTCATGTTTTCACAGTTGGTGATTCATCCAGATGGACCAAAGCTTTATTTACATGGCAGTTGTTAACGGTATAAAATCTGCAGCTGTTATGAAAATGATTGAGATGTGGTTACATGGTCAAAGGAACGCCAAGCAGCGAATCAGTAGCGAATCAGAGGCGTCCATTCATTCTGTCAGTGCCGCCGTTTTCCAAAAATACACCACGATCCCAGTTGGAGACTTCAGCTTTTTTTTTTTTTTTTTTTTGGGCTTCGAGAGGTATATCACAGAGACAGAGGACACTTAAAGTTAATGTCTTCTAAAAAAAAAGCCCAACAGAATTTACGACTGAGATTTAGAGCCGGATTATCACCGCCCTGTAACTGCCATATACAATAACACTTGACATACAATAACTAGTTCCAGGGCATCAGAAGTGCACAGAACCACAGACCATTTCCCTTTAAAATGTCTGCATAATGGCAAACAGATCAGCTCACCTCATAAAACAATGAATAACAAATTGCTGCTTTAATCTTTCAGATTTCAGGCTGTTGGCTTTTACGGGCCAGATGTTGATATAAATAAACTTCCCCAATGCAATAAAAATTATATGGCCTGTATTCTTTGTTTATGAATGTTTTAAGAACATCTTCGTTTTGTTCTCCAGGAGATTTAAACACTTCTGCTTTCTCAGGAAATATTCTTTGAGGGAATCTTGAGTAGGGACCTCTAAACTCATTAAATTTGTCACATTAACTAACAAAATAGGTCGTGCATATGCATCAGAGCCAAACTGGAATCGCAATATTAGGCTCATTAATACAGCACTTAGTTGTTTTTCTCGTTTGCAGCCATTAGAAGTGAGGGCTCAACAGAGACATCCATATTCATGATTATTGAGGTAAGATAAGGGGCCTACGGAGTCCTGGGAGGATGAAAGAGCCACCTGTGGCAGGTGAAGTGGAGGCGAGTGACGGCTGATAGTGCCACTTGACTTCAGCCTCGGTACCGACACTCGACCCGCATTCTCCATCTTCCTCATGGACAAAAGGGAAGGTGAGTCTCAGCCCAAACACACTTCGACACCCACGTGCATTGGCTTATTCAACCTGTTTTACTCACACACACACCTCCCACTTCAGCCCAAACCTGCTATACATTTCATCCAAGCAATTCCACAGCCACCGCAAAGCCACGATAGCATCTCATTTTGCTGCCTGTGCCGCTCTCATTTGGGTCTCAGGTGCCGCAGATCAAAGCTATGATTTCGTGGCAAGAAGAGGTGAAAGGAAATTAGATGAGTCTGACCCTGGAAGTTTCTCATACACGAAATATTGCATTGCTTTTCTTGCTTAAAAAACAAAAAAACAAAATGAAGGTAGAATCGAAAGGGCCATTTATTTTAGAAGTTCAGAAACTAAACATTGCCACTGTTTTCACACAGCAGAGTGTTTCTTAAAAGCCGTTATCATTCTGCGAAAGACATGATATGAAACAGACCAAATACCAAATTATCTGCTAACTACTCACTTTAAAGGAGAGGTAGCAACAGGAAAAAGACAAAAATAATAGTGATAGTAGTAAGTAATAAAACTCTGTAGGTTATATACATATTGAGATAAGAAGTTAGTTTAAATTATTATTATTTACGTCATTTTTTGCCTGCAAACCATAATGTCAAAATCTGTGAATCAAAAATATGCTGTATCTCTACATTAGGATTATTTCAGTGTTTTACTTATTCTGTGGCTTCACATAATACAGGACTTTGCCACGCAAGTTTTTTATCTTTGTTCTTTTTCCTGTTGAGTCATGCTCTGATATTTCTAAGTGCTGCGCGTAAACTTAAAAAAGCTTAATTCCATATGAACGTATCGTCCGACAGACACAGATTTAAAAGCCCTATGATCAGGCCTGTCTGTATCAGTGCAATGGATCTTATCTCCAAATCTGTGGTTTTGCAGAAACACACACAAGTGCAACATTTTCTTCTGGGAACAGGGTTGAAAATGCAATGATTCACAATCTGCCGGTTTTACACAGAAACAAGCCATGTGTGCAGAGTTATGGAAGTAGGCAGGATCGTTTTTTAATTGCATCACAATGAATGTTGTAATTCCTGCAATGATGCCCCACGAAAAGAAAGAAAGAAAGCAAGAAAGAAAGCAAGAAAGAAAGAAAGAACAAGTGGTCTGTAGTGTGTTTTTTCAGTTCGTAGCGTTACTGACTGTCTGTCCTCTTGTCTTTTTCTGCCTTGGCGCCTTTTTGTTCCCCCCAAAATGCTCTGTCTGGATGGAGGAATATGAAACTACCCCCCACCTCACCCCCCCCTCACCTGCAGCATGGCTGTCTGTCTGCTCATCCTTATAGCTCAAGGGCTTGTCGCTCTCCTTCTTTGGACTTTTTTTTTTCCCAGTGTCTCTCACTCCTCCACTCTGTCTTATCTTCCCCATGTTCCTCTCCTTTCACCCCTCCTTCCAGTCAAGTTTCATTTCACGGATTAGCCTGCCAGAGCCCCCACAGCCTCAAACGTCTCAATCACTCGCTAGCTTCCCTCCAACGCTACCGCTGTGACCGAGCCTGGCTGAGCCTGTGTGGTCGTCTGTTTCTGTTAAATATTCAACATACACGTCTTCTTCTGAAATGTTTGCCATGCTAACAAGGCACTGAAACAGACTGAAAACCGCATCTATGATTTAATCAAATAAACAAGGTGCTGTGTTTAGAAGTCATGTTAAAATCTCAATCCTTTAGCATCCACCGGCGATGCGTTTAAGGACTAGGGTTAGGATTAGATTTAATTAACTGATGTAGTTATGGTCATGATCCAACTGTAGACTGGCTAATGCATGTATTTGGCATTACACTTCTTTAACTCTAACCTTAATCCATTTTAGGACTCCATAGGAGCCATATTTGGACTAGAACTGCAGGTATCTTTTTTTTTTAATCGATTAATCTATCAATTATTTTATTTGATTCAATTTGATTAAAAATAGCTTGAATAGGCAAAAAAGTACAAAAAATGTGACATGTCTGAATATTACAACTTTTTCTCTATTCCAGATCATATATACAAATATATACACTCCTGATCCAAATATTAAGACCAGTTGAAAAATTACACGAATTTACTTTTTGCACTTGGATCTTAAGTAGGTTCTAAGTAGAGTTTCAAAATGCAAAAAGAAGAAATGGGAGTGAGACAACAAAACTGTGACTAAGCAATTTATTCAAAACAACAATGAAACTGAAATAAGTTGTTCAACGTCTGATCAAAAGTTTAAGACCGCAGCCTTTAAAAGCCAAAATCTGCACAAAAATGTGGATTCAAAGTCATTTTCTGTTAGCTATTCACACTGTCATGACCTCCTGATGGCAAAGGTAAAAAAAAACCTTTCTCTGAAAATGGTCGGATTGTTGAGCTGCAAAAGCAAAGCCTCCTGCAATGCGCCATCGCTGCTGAGGTTGGACGCACTAAGACATATTTGCAAATACTTGCACATGTTGATGATATTGACCACCAACAAGTTAGATTACAATTTTATGCTAGGAGGTAACAGTCTATATTTTGTGTGTAAAGTCAATATTGTAGCTTGATACTGGCACAAGTAACATTTAAGCTGATAAAAAAAATTCACAATCTTTTCCAAATGGAATCAGAAAAAAAAAGAAAGTGTAAAAACTCCACAGACAGGTACCAGAAATGTCAGATACCTGATGTCAGTTTGTTTGTGACTCATAAGATGAGGCACAACAATTACATTTAGAACTGCAGCTATCAATTATTTCTGTAATCAATGAGTCTATCACTTATTTTCTTCAATTCAAGCAAATGATTATTTGAATTCACCAAAAATTGTAAAAAATATGAAACACACGTCAGAAAATGACAACTTGGCCTTTACTCCAGAACCAGCTGAAGCAACAACCACAAAAAGTTTAAAAGTTAATGGATATATAAAAAATATCTATATAGAAATAACAAAAACCATAACAACAGTTTAAAAGTGTATATAAAAATATCTATAGATATAAAGAACAAACAGGTCCAATGACATCTACAAACAATATGTGCACTGCAGTCTTCAACACGTTTGGATCCAACTAACTTGTTAACAACTTAAGATGGAGCTAACATACAACTGTGTGAAAACACAACAGCGGAACCATGTTTAGCAGCAGTGAAATTAAGGAAATGAAGCTTTGATTTAGGAAAATTGTAATAGAATAAATTAGTTTTTAATCAAGTTCTAGTTAAATATTCGATTACTCATTTCAGCTCGTTTGGAATAATGTCATTTAACTTTCTTTTGCCAAATGTTAAACACAGAAAATAGAAGTTCCCTTTTGAATTTAATTTAACATATGCATTTTACCCTTATTTTCTGTTCTAAACCTGACTGTAACTGTAACATCCATGACAACAGTGCAAGTTCACATAGATAGAACACCCTACTACATCAAAAACATAGTACGGTAGCTCATCATTTTAGGTCATGATTCAAAGCCCATCTCAGCGCTGTGTAGAGTTGTGAGACCTGAGTAAATCCAAGCTTAGGAGAGAAGAATCCGGCGCTTATCGGCCTTGAGAGGAGCTCGGGGCGGCCTTAACCCTCCACAGCCTATTAGCCGGCTGTGCTCTAATTGGGGAGCGGTGAGGAGGGGGACGGTGGGGGTGAGTGCTATTCAAATGGCCCATGAGGTAATCCTCACTTTACAAATGTGTGTTGTGACCCCGTGACCCAGCTTCTAATGATGTGGCTACAGCAAAAGAACCTGGACCAGCAAATCCAGGCAAGAAGAGTTTGAAGAGGAAGGATTTTTTTTCCAACTGCTGCTGCTACTGCAGTAACCAAATATTCAATACTACACTGAATTCAATATTGAAATTGCTACTTGCACAAAATGTGTGCTGCAAGCTAAAATTCCACTTCAGACTTGTCTCTGGAGAACGTGTGATGGCACATGGACAGGAATAAAACATTGCAGGAAAGAATCACCGCGACAGCAGAAGAACATTATGCACATTTCGTGCACCTCCGCTGCTGGGAGCTTAATATTTTCACTGATTCTGATTCACAGAGAAATATATGCAAAATTATACCCAAAGGAAGTTCCGAAGCTTGATGAAAGTGCTGTGGAATACAATCGGTGCTAGAGCGATGACAGCATTTATCAATGGTCACACTATGACTGATGTCGATACAAAAACTCTGCAAAAATCCCTTGAATCTTGTTGTGAGTGAACAAGTAACAGAAAACATTATTTGCATTTGCTGATCTAAGTGTGATGTGGATGAAACAGACAGTAATATACATATACACGATTATGGTCTGGCCAGTAAAGTTCCACATTTGGATTACACCAAGTACTGCAGACATGTGTTTAACAGCTAATTAGCTCATGCTCATTTTGACAAGATTTCTGTGTTAATTTGTTGTGTAATAATTAGTGAAGAGGAATAAAACATTATTAACCCTTAAAGACCCACAACTATTTTTAACACAACTTCTAAATAAATACATTTTTTCTCTTTCCCAAGTGATTTACCACCATTGTATTATAATATTATCCACTGAATTTAGCAATTTTCAATAAAAATCATGTATTTTCCTACATTTAATTCACTGATCATGTAGATGTTCATTAAAGCTGAGTAAATTCATACTTTATGAGATCAAAACAGACAAAACTAAAGGAACTTTAAGTTTTTAAGCAAAATATATAATCTATTCTGCATAAAAACACGTCTCCATCCGCCATCATTTGTCAGACTCCATGGGTTTTACTGGTGAATCAATACTGTAAAAGATGACCTGTTTCCCCATTAAGCCTCTGAACATCCAAATGCGTCATATCTGATGACAAAGTGCATTTTACACCAATTATTTACATGTATTGATAGGATTAGTGGATCAACAGGTATTAAACATTTTAGATCAGTAGATGCTTTTGGTTGATGGTGAATATTAAAGAATAGTTCGCCTTTCCTTAACATCGTGTCTAGGATGTGAACTTAATATATGAAATAAAATAGAAAACATATAAAGTTTTCCTTTCAGTCTAACTGCAACAACGTCTGATTGAACAGGAACAGGGATCAGGGCCCCTCAGATTATCTTCGGCCCCAGACCCCCTGATGGGTTAATCCAGTCCTGGCCTGAGTATATGGGAACAGGGTGACACTGCTCCACAGGATTAAACAGGCTGTAACAGGGAAAAATGGGTTCAGTATTGGTTCCAAACTCAAGTCTAACCTGCAGGAGGATTTGGCATTTCAACAAATCTGGATGTGAATTTCAGCCCGACAGGAAAACAGTTTAAAATACTGAACAGACTGGTTCCACGCCCCTTCCTCAGTCCCCCTTCAACTCCTGGCAGGACGGACCCCCTCCCTGTCCGATGTCAACTTGTTGAGGTGGCACATTTTTAAAGGGGTTTGAAGGCAGGGGGAGGCGACTGCCCTTTCAGTGCCTACAGCATGCATCACTCACAGCTGTTGTATGATTGATGCCCCCTCCCCAACCTGTCAACAGCTCCGGTCAATGCCCTCCCTCCAGAGATATGCCCCCCAATACTCAGGCCCCAAAATATCTCATTTTCCTCTCAAGTTTGCATATGAATGGCCTGGACAAAACCTTTAAAAACAAACAGCTGGTCAGACCCCCCACCCCCACCCCCCCACATTCCACAGGGGGAAACGATGCATTCGGATGCTATGTTTTTGGAAACTTCTTCCCTCATCTTTATTCAGAGTATATTTAGCTTTTCATGTCCGTACATTACATCTTCATCTCATTTCCTGTCCAATCCTCACAGACATATTCTTAATCTCCATCTCACTGGTCTACA
>JAPTMW010000017.1:3488275-3498907 GCA_029822955.1 Ostorhinchus angustatus | reverse complement strand
ATTGTCGTTTTTCCATTAGGTGAATTTTTATGCGCAAGTTATATTTGCGATATTTGAGGGTCAATGGAAAAGTGACTCCTGACAACAGACAAAGGGAAAGAGGAGAATATATAAGGTTAGCAGGATGACAATCAGGTGTAGATAATCAACAGGAGGACACCAGATAATGAAGAGATTAGGGAAGACACAGACAAGTCAGACAGAGTGCAGACACAACAGGAAGAAGAACCCCTTCACCAAAATAAAACAGGAAGTGGACAGAAACGTGAACAGACCTAATTAAGACCACATGTAAAACTAACATAACTGACGATGTACCACAGTCGGTTAGAAAAGCAGGAGATGGTTCAGGTCCAGTTCAATATGTTTCAAAAAATAAAACTATTTCAAATGTGCTTTACCAATATAACAGAGTAGGAAGCTAAAAAAAAAAAATAAAATACAGGACAAAAAGCAAACTAAGCATGAACACTGAGTAGGGGCCCATGAAACATTTGTGCCCCTGGTGTGTAACCTTATGATTTGGGTTTTTAGTGAAAACATGGATATTGCATTAAACAGGAATACACGTTAAAGTAATGATTAATGTGAAAGACTTGAGTAGATTTCTGTTGGTTGAAATGTGAAAACTAGCTGACGTAACTTGATTTACTCTGAAGCTCTGAGTTTCTTTTCATGTCCATGGGAAACACATTTCAGACATATCGTATTCAATACAGTGTTTAACCTCTGGTGTTTCATTTGCTAAAAATACTTGACAATATTTGATATTCCTCTGGCACTATTGGACTTTAGCATTTATGCTGTAGGAACAAAAGCTGACCTAATCAAAGGTGAAATCAAATCGACTATTGCAGCCCTGTTACCTTCTTGGAAATCAAATGTGATTTAATACAGTATTGCTGAGATAAAGGCTTGTTTATGACAACATCCACTTCTGTGTTTTTATTTCCGTGGAAGAAAAGATTGAACATGTCAGTTCAAGTAATCTTTGCCGTGAGCGTGATTAAAAAAAGAAGCATCTGACAATCAGTATTCGGAGGTTGTCAGGCCTCCGACTCGTCCTGAAAGCACAGAGAAAAATGATCGATTATGTTATGCTGCAGACCTTTGTCTTTCTAGCTTCTAGAAATAAAGATAGGCAATCATCCATCAGAGCAGCGCCCGCTACTGCTTCCCAGGGCCTGAATATGTGATTACATAGCTTTGACTTTATTTATTTGCATACCTCCTATTCAGCAGTGTAGACTGGAATGTGCTGCTCAACCCCCACCCCCCCACCCTCCCCTCTCTTGTCTGAGAGCCCCGGAGTCACTGTTTATTCATTACAACACAAGAAGGGTTATCTTATCTCTGGCTTTGTCACGGTAACAGTCACACTGCTGTAACTTTCATGTGTAATGAATCGCAAACTATTTAACCTTTTGACTCCCGCTATCCACTTAACTTTATTCACATAAACATTCTGAAGTGACATTACATTTATGACTCGGTTATTCAATAAGAACGGCATGCACAGTAACAAAAAAGCTTCACATAACTTACTTACTTGACATGTCTCATAACAGTATGCTTACAGCAGTAGGATATTATCTGTCAGGTGCAGGTAGTCTGTCTGTATGATCTGATTTATTTTGAAAGTATGCACGTTGAAAAAGACACCTGAGCTTTTAACCACTAGTTTTTATGAGTTTATGTTATCTTGAAGATGAGGTGAATGTATGATCTACTAAAAGCCACAGTTTCATTGTAACATATGAGATGTACATATAAGTGCAAGAATATACAAGAATAATTAAGTGTTGTTTCTGTTGCTAAGGGTTCCCCAATCAAAACAATAACAGGAGATACAGTTTAATGATGTTGCAAAGTGTGTGGCATCATGGGAGGTGTTGTTTTTACCATCAATACCAAATACATGAGTCAAGCACACCTCGTGTTTATAGATGAGTTCAGGTTTTATTCATGTTATGTTTAATGGCACATGCTCATGTTATATCATTTTAAATAATAAAGCAGTCATAAATAATGTTATGATAGTGATTGACAATGAAAACAAACTGAACAGACCTCAACAAAATAAATAAATAAGATTTAAAAAAAGGAAAATTCTTGTAAAGGGAAAGTCTAAGGAATTTTCACTGTTTTGACAGTGGAAAAATAAAAATGAGTCAGCTATGTATTTTTATGAATGTGTTATGTGTTAATATTAATTGCTTCATGTTAGCTGGTGACTAGGAGGTTGCTCACTAGTTAACTTTACTTGCCAAGGTGAAATGATATGTTTCTGAATCACATGCTTGTCCATATTTTTTTATTTAACCTTGTTTTGATGGAGTGAATCAGCAAAACTTCTGACACAACAGAAAATAATTATGAAGTAATGTAATTTTGTAAGTCTAAATTCAAAGGAAAACACCAAATTTATCTTTTGGGTCTTGAGCTAAAAAAGTTTAGAACTCCCTGTCCTACTTATTATTTCATTGGGATAGGCCTACATATGCCATTGGTTGCACATTGTAATATGCTTGATAAATATTGCAATCTATTAAAATTAACTTTCTGTTATGTTGTAACATGGCATGCAAATAATACAAAATACAGTGTGACAGAAATACTGATGTATTTATCGCTTGCTATTAGGATTCGATTTACCAAATACTAAATGAGTCACACTGATATTTTAACATCGATATTTCAGAAATACTATTGCAGGAATGTTACTAATTGTACCTTTAACATCACTTAGGTATGGATGTCATTTATCCTTAAAGAGCCTTACAAAATATTAACCCTCCCTTCTGTCTGTCCCACAACACGCAGAGATAATGATGTTAAAGGAATGTTACGTTGGCTAGTGCCTGCACATAATCCTGCTAAATATGCTGTACCCATCCAACAGTTTCTAATCCTGTCATGCGGATGTGAAGACCACAGTTTAAGCATTTCACACCGAGTAACGGAAAGATTCAACTCATAAGGTGTCTGCCGTGGTACAACAGGGCCTTCACTCCAAACGGTCACTATGTGGCCATGCTATTTCTTTCACTGTATTCTAGTACATGATGACTCTACTCTACAATTACCCTCAAGTGACCCTGGGCAGTGTCTCAAACACCAACTTAAATCATGGTTAAAATATCAGGCTACACATTTCAAAATCCTGTGACAATAAACCAAGAAGAGATGGAATAGTTGAAATGGTGCCTGTCCTGAAAGAAGCCCAATAAAACACCCTCCTGTCCAAAAAGTTAGTTCCAGTCATAACATGTACCCATACAACAACAAAACATAGATTTATACGAGTAAAGACACCCTCAGGGCCAGTGAAAATGTTTATCTCCTCCCACTGCTACCTCAACTCACCAAGGAGTTTGTGTATGCGGGAACATCCAGCACAATGTCAATTACAGTGTATTTAAAGTGGGCAGAGGCCGATGGAGTCATCTTTAAGTTTAACCCTCTGGCTTTAGCTCAGAGGGCCTCAAATTGGGGCTGCTGCTAATATAGCTGGCTTTTCCACTGCACAACTGCAGTTCATTTGCCTGACACCGTTAAAAGCAGAACCAGGTCTGAACTGGGGTGCTATGATAACCCAAACCCACAGCACACAGAGTGCTCATCAACAGGCAGAGAGGCATGCTGACATGGGAAACATTCCCGTGGACACAAGTGAAACCAAAGAGCAGGCCCAGGTCTGGAGCCAATGTTGCTAAATATTCCACAAAACCAGAGATTTCCGTTTTTTCCCTTTCCCTCCCTGGGCTTTTTAGTCAGCCAAAGCTGGAGCCTGGTATCGATTTTGAGCGCTGAAATCTTAGCAAAACACTTTTGTCTGTAATGGCAGGACATTTTCATTTCTGAGTACTAATGAGGCGAGTTTGCAAAGACCTATTCACTCAGGAATAATTCATAAGTCAGATCTACATCACAAACACTCGTCCCAACTGCTTACTCTTTATGTAATGTATATTTTCCTACATGCCTTGAAAGCAGACTAGAACAACATCATTCTTCCGAAAAACATAGATCGCCGACGACAAAACATCATATATCTCCAGTTAACTCTAATGTTAATTGACAGTTCGATTCAATACAACCCAAGAAAAATTACATTTCAAATCTCACCGTTTGGAGAATAGACAAGAAACTATTTATAGAGAAAAGAGATAAAGGACCAAACAATCTTAATGACCCTACTTGATTACTCTGGGAGAAAGATTATCCTCACAGTGGAGAGAGTGTGAGTAATGTTTGTTTGGAGTGTTCTCCACTTTTCTCCATGTGGTTGGCAGTAACTGATAGCCGCAAGCCAACCAGGAGCTTTCACATTTGCTGGAGAATTTATGGAGGTTTCAGGTTTTGTGGAAATAACACACAAGTGCTACTGATCGAGGAGATATTTTACCTCATTACCTCAGCAGGTGCCCAGCCAGTTATATTAGCACCAGTCCAAAACAAACAACAAGCCAATGTGATTTATATCAAAACAAAGACATAATGTACAGTGTTTAGTGCTAGAAATACCAGGTTTACTGTTTACATGTATCCTGAATGCCAGGCTGTTTCTTCTACCGCCAATATATCATTGTCTTGCCAAACATGTTGAGTGTTACTGAGCCCACCGTCAAACACTCAGACTCCTTAGTTTAGGGTTGGGGTTCTCTATAATTCCTCTAGGCAGCTGGACTCAATTACTCCCACAAGAGAGAGCTTTGTGAGGGATGGGTTTAAGGTAGGGTTTTCAACCCTCTACTTCCAGTGGACTTGTATGTAGACACTCCCAAAACATTTATTTCAGCTGAGCCACTGTGGACCCAACGGCCTTGTTTAAATTTGAGGAAACTACCCAGCCTCGAACGGTATATTCTCAAGAACTGTCTCTCCAAAATCAGTCCCTTTTTGACTTTCCATCACCAGATGAAGAAAGAAATCCATCACGGCACAACAAAGTCTTTCTCTCTTACATAATTTTGATATAACACAGCCTAAAGCGTGACAGACATCATATTTAGGGTGCACTCAAATGCGGTGAGTGACCTTTCAAGCAGCTCCATGCTCACAGAACCTATTAGTGTGGATGGATATAAGCAGTGACAAGTCGCTGAGGCAAACACCTCTCTCTTATTGGCAACCATGCCTCAGACCTGTCACCAGTCAGCTCGACTATAACACAACGCACAGCTCCCTCTCATGTCTCAACACATATTCTTCAACACATTTTAACCAAATATGACCAAGGGAGAAAAAAACTACTTATAAAAATAAGTAATGGACTGCTAAGACCATGTCTCTCATCTATAAAAATCATGCAAGATTGTTTTTAATAAATTAATATTAAAATTCCTACATCTTGTATTTACATTGAGTAAAAATAGAACACTCACCAGTCCAGCGATAGGTGTGGGCAGCCTGTTAACTCTTTTGACGATACCAGGTTTAATCTTGTTGATCAGACTGTAAGAAAGAAGAACATAAGTGAAAGCCTCCAGTCATTGGCTAGACTGGACTAACTAGCAAGGAACCAACAAAAAGAGCTGCAAAGTCTCAGTGTTGTGTGTTTATGACTTTGTTTAATGGTGGCCACCTGGCTTCAGTTTAGTAAATGGCCAGTTCTGCACCACGATGTAAACACGCAGGGTCCTCTGCCTCTAACACATACGCTTTGAAAGAAATCTAAACAAACCTTGAATCAGCTGATATCAGTTCAGACACATCAATGAAGTGACAATGAAAGGGATTTTTACATATGAAATGCATTCTGCATGGTGACACCTTTTATGATGCTGAAAAGAATTAAACAATACAGTAACAGAGAATCAGCTAAATTTCTGTGTTTTGTCTGCGCTGAGTGGATAAATTGTGTGTGATAGGACGAGGGGAGTTATTTGAGAGGTTGACAATAGATGTGGAGAAAAACTACAAACAGCATTTAGGATCGAGTCAGTCATTCAGCACTGAAACAATAGAAAGCTGTTATGACTTTATCAAATAACACGCGTTGTAAGATAAGTAGGATATAATCATGTGTGCAACCCACACTAAACATTCCTTTTAACAGCACTAACAACAAAACAATGGGAATGGAAGCCGGGTGTCTAGGTGAAAGCGATTTAATCTTGGTCTTCCTCTTCCTCACACTGACAAAACATGGACAGTTCTCTGAATGGAAATGTCTGTGTTTTTCCCTGAGAGTGAATGGTGGAGTCAGGATCAAATCAGCAGATTATGGGGCTCCTTCTTTGAACCACTGCCAAAAGAGGTTTGGAAGATTCTGCATGGGCTGCTGGTAATTACAGCTTCCTGCTGATTCGTGCAAATCACCTCACTGTGTCCATCCTCCGGTGCTGCCCACATAAACATGTATAAATGGACATGATGGTAGCCTCAGTACACACATGTCCCTGATCTCTGAAAAACCACAATTCCACAACTCTTAGAGCAGTTATTGGTGCATAAATACAAAAGCTAATTCAGCATAGATAAATGTGTTCCTCTAATTCATCAAACTCTGGATGCACCCGGGCTAATGAGAAAGCAGGGTGCCCTAGCTCTGCGATGTGGTTTGCGCTGGATAATTTCCATTCACTAGACAGCTTCTCACAGCTCTCATTAACATAAAGATGGCACTCTGCCCCATCCACAAATCTGCAACATCTGTCAGACAGGCAATGCAACTGCTCTTGAAATAGATCACACTTCATATTCTCAAACAAGACCAGAGAGGGCAGATCTGTCACTGTATACATTAAAACAGCTACAAGAAACAGTCTCTATTGCACTGTATTGAAACACTGGCTCACTTTATGTGGCTGACAAACAAACAAACTCTGACCCTGCAGGAGGTCTGCCTGGGAAATATCAGTAACACTTACGTTGGAGTGCAGACCTGGAGGAGAGGACAGGGCTTCCATATGAATGAGTGGCTTAAGAGAGGTGCCTGGGAAAAGCAGAGTACTTACTCACACAACAGCACGCCATTCTCCAGCGCTGATCGGAAGTCACTACTCCCAAATTTTTTCTTGGTTACTGCCTGGAAAAAGGAATAAAAAACACTGAGCAAAATTGCGAGAGGGGCTGGGTGAGGAGAGAGGGCGGGTGTATGTGTGCATGGGGTGGGGAGGTTGGAAAAGAAAGGTAGGATGTTGAGAACAGTGGGAGAGGAAGTCAGAGGTATTTCCTCCTGAGGTCCTACAGTATCTCTGGGACAGGGTTGAACACAGTTTTTCAGGTATTCCTTGAGAGTTCCAGTGATGTTTGGTTCTTCTGTTTTTAATGTTAAAAGCCTCTGTTTAACGGTTGAGCTGTGCTAAAATTGTGCAGGAGCCAGGCAGCTCAAGCCACAAGGCGATGAGAGCATCTGGAGCACTGGAGGAACACAGGGCTGTGTTAGAGACTCATGCCATTCCCATGATCTCAAACCACCACTCCAGAAACACCAAGACCCATTATGCAGGCAAATGTACACTGCATGCATGACGCGTAGGCTAGTACACTGCACATGTGCATGCACATATACTGTACAGGATAAGTGCACAAACTAAATCTTTGAATTAAATAACAGATTTTATTAGATGCCAAAATAACTGTTTTCTCTAAAGACGTGTATGTACATCTCTACACCTACTGCACTGCTTGTGTGACTTGAAAGAATGATCCTGTTCATCATTGATCTTTAAGGTTTTCCTTTATTGGACAGAGGGTGTAATGTACTGCTCAGATTGTAAAGTCCCTTAATGCAAGTTTGTGATATATAGTATTGTACTAAATCATTAAAACTGACATGACCACATTACGACCATATTTTTCTCATCATGAGCTCAATGACAGTTGCTGTAGGAGAAGATGTATTAGTATAAAGTAATATTTACACAGACAGTACAAGATTATTAGAAATATAAATCTCATTTATGCGTTGTCAGTAATCACTCATATGATGTTTGAGTTTAGATATGTACCTAGTGTCATTATTTTATCGTTTGAAGGTAGATAAACATGCAAAAACTGTAGTTACACAGGTAGGTCAGCTGGCATGTACAAAAGCACACCCAGTTCAGGCACACACAAAGCAAAACAAGTTGAACGGGTAACACCAACCATATTGGTCAGACGTGCATTGTTCCAAAGCTTTTGTCCCTTTACCTTCAAGGGAAAAGGACAAAAGTGGGGACAATTTCGAGCATAGCTCAGTAAAGGCTGTCATTAGGTGGATTAAACGGCTGATTAGAAGACACTGGTACTACGATGACTTACTCTGAAGACACACGTAGTATTTTGAGATTAAAATACCCGACATTCCAGGTGAATTAGACAGTGGGGTAACAGATGAAGATGATGAGAGTTTTGACACATCTGCGGTTTATGTGCTCAATATGCAATCAAGTTATTGTGAGGAAATACTTGTATTGTTTGCAAAACATACCAAACCCTTGGCATACCCCTCCTTTAGTGATAAAAATACAATCACAACCAGACAGTCAAAACACAAAACAGGAATAAAAGCAGACATGCAAATTTGCAGACACACATACATCAAACTCATACACAAAGCACAGCAGACGATCTTTACAGTACAGTGTATAATCAGTCAGGCGCTGCAGTTGGCATATGAAATCCTGACCCCTACTGTTCTATGTAAGTGGGGGCAGCACCATGCATGTAAACACACTACAAAGGTGAAGAAAAAAAGCACCAAAAAACATTTAATTTCCTTTTGTAGATATGCTTACTCGGGGGGCTTGTTGATATTTTTCAAAGCTACATATTTTCTTTTCAAAGTTGTGTCACCCAAACAGAATGAATGTGCTAATTAAGATATTATCTTCTAAGCAAAGTGTGGAGGGTGGAACCAGCTCTGAGCTGGCTGTAAGAGAATACTTTTTTCCTCTCTATCATCATGATTAGAGGTATTAACTCCCTTTAGATCCAGCCCACTGTGCCCTCTCTCTCTCCCGTTGAACCCGTCATGTGGAATAATAACTCTAATCTGCAACAACACACTGCTACTCTGATTTAACGGGCCGATTTAAGGCAGGAGCAGAGATTTCAAAAACAGCTTGCCTTCCTGCAAACCCACCCTCGCTCCCCTCAAGAATGTGCTGTTGAACTTGTTAAGGAAGTGAGCTTCATAATAACTTTACCCCATGTGCCCATCAAAAGGTAAAAAAAAGGTCCTCAGAGTTCATTAAAAAAGTTCTGATATATGGATACAATACGTTCCATATTATTATTACTATTGCAGTGAACCAAGAATGGAGTCTTGCTAAAATGTGAATCATAAAAGGAATCATAGTCTCTCTGGGTCCGTGACCACAGCTATTGTTTATTCATGTAGGCTACTGAGGCAAATCAGTATTCAAGGTTTGTGCGGATGCAGCTCCCCCCCACTAATTGTTCCCAAAATTCTTTGTTCCTTCTTCACAGGGGTAAGGGTCATCAGAGTGCAACTGGGACATTATCCAAATATTTGGGGGATCTGGTTCATAATATACCACTGTGAAAACCACTAGTATCAACAATATCAACATATCAGAATAATGTGCATCAACTACAAGTACCATTCAGCTGTAAGTACGAATGAAGGGCTTCTTGTGTTTCGATGTACTCATGTGAATACATCTGAATGTATGTGTCCTCCATTCTAATTGCTCTGTATGAAATCAGTAGGAAAAAAAAACAAAAAACCACAGAATGGCGCTTCAGTGAGGTGACTAATGATCAGTGCAGCCAAACAGATCCTTGTGTGCACAATACCACAGCGGCACAGGTCACGGAAGGCAATGCATATGAGTGCTGGCTGCAGGACTGCTAGAGATAATGAATGAAGAATGGACCGAAAAAAATACCATAAGAAGAGTAGGGATATTATGAATGTAAGATACTAATTTACATATGTTTGATCGAAATTCCACTGAATGATAGCATAACACAAAAAGGTATCATAGCTCAGAGATTATTGTTTCATTTAAATGTCCTGGTACTGGCCTCTGAGATCCAAACCACCCCAATAAAACTGAGGTGTTTGTTTGATTTGAAGTATAGGAATGAAAATATAAATATGATTACATCAAAATGAGAGAAACAACTAACAAAACATCAGCAATTCCACAGAATTATGTTACCTCAGAGTGGCCGCTTGTTCCAAAGTATGCAAGGAAGATCCTTATCAACAAACCACACACAAATACAGCTGAATAAAATCACAACTGAAACCTTACTAATCCACTTTAAAGCCGATGCTGTTACACGATCTTCAACCAGATCTACCGCTGTAATGAAGCGCTGCCTAAAACCTGTTTGAAGAGGTATTTTAAGTATTTTGGGTGGTGAGTGGAGACTCTGGGAAACCTTGTTCATTACAAGCTAAACATGATGTGACAAAGTATAAGTGCGGTCATGTTTTAACGCTGTCTATAGAAGGGTCTTCTAATGTGCTCTTTTTCAGGGACAATACTAATATTAACTATTAATAATCATGGTTATAATATAATTAGAATTTGCAGATGATTTACTGTAAAAAAAATTAAATAAATAAAAACTAGAAAAGCACTCAGACAGCGCAGACCTCCGCCAACCTGACCGGTCCCCCTTGCTCCATTTACCGCAATGTTAACGGAAATTTTAAAGTGATCC
>JAPTMW010000017.1:3227437-3240025 GCA_029822955.1 Ostorhinchus angustatus | reverse complement strand
CTTATGCAAGGTTTCAATAAATGTGAAGTGAACCATCAGTTTAAGAGTCAGACCATCTATCAGCCGGGGACGTTACAGTGACTGCTGACTGAGATAAGGGATGAGATTAAATAAAGACTGAAATTTAGCCTGGTCTGGGGCAGGCTAGCTCCACAGAATAAACCTCCATGGTAACTTATGTCATATCCCACTTTCAACTATCTGGTTTTTGTGCAACCAGATTACGGATAAATTGAGCCAGGATAACCAAGATATCCCCTATCCTATATGGGCCCCAGCTCAGCAACAGTAAACCAGATAAAAACATATATAAACCAGCTAAGCAGCAGTAAACCAAATGCCTTAGCAGCTATCATATAGCATAATCATCTACAGTAGCATTATTAACCAAGTTTGGTTCATTTCAAATCAGCTTGCTGTTGCTAGTAACATCAAACGTTTTTTAATGTTATAAAAGATTACATACCTGTGTAATTGGATTTCTTTTTCTTTTTTCTTGGAGTTCACTTCAAAATTGTGCAGCTGAGGGCTTGGACGGCCTTTTCATGGTGATGGATTCGGCAACCGGAACCTGAATGATGTGTGTGATGCCTGACGCTGTCATTCAGATACACTCTGTCTCTTATCTCTCGCTTACATACACACACATGCACACACAATCACACACACACACACACACACACACACACCAAGGTATAATGATGTCATATAATCAGTATCTGCCTTTGTCTTGTCTTATTTGTTGTCATGTCTTCCACATGTTTTGTAATGTTTTCAACAGTAAACCACTCAGCTGGTTTGTTCCACTGTCTTGTTTCGTCCTGTCCTTGTACACTTTTGGCTATATGAGCCCTCTCTCTATGTATATGCACATAGACAAGCAATTTTGAAATTTTTACTATTATTATTTAAACACAAGCTGTAATTAAAATAAAGTTGTCCCCTGAAGAGTGGTGGTGGTGATGGGCCAAAATAAGAAAAAAAAAGAAAGAAGAAAAAAAAAAAGTTCATTTCATGTGATAAAAGATAAAGATTAGGATTATGCTCACATTAATAAGCAATTGGAGCAGAGTGGCTAAGGAGAATGCAGAAGAGTGATTCCTTGTTATGGTGTGGATTTGCTCTAAGGGGTAGGGAAGTTATATAACAGGGTAGGGATGCCCACAAGTTTAAACTGGGCACAATCAGGTTGTGTCTCTGGTGGGAAACAATCTTCGCTCACTGTGATACCCATTTTATTTGAATATTTATTCTCTCTTTTCTTTTTTTATTGCTTCACCTCTTGGTTGCTTTACTCTTCAGGGCAGTGTTAAGAACATACTAAAACAAGTTAGAAGAGAGGGATTACATTATTACATGGAACAAAACAAACAATTTCACCTGTTTTTCTACCTCTCCTACCTATTATAAATAATGGCAGATATTTCAATAGAGTGTATATCATGGAAGTGTAGAGGTCTACACAAAATTACAAAAATTAAACAGGTTATGAACAGGATAAATCAGTTAAAAGCCAAGCTTGTGTATAAAACGTAGGTGGCCAGGGCAGGTCTTTTCATCTTCATATTCAGCCAGTTCTAAAAGAGTAATGACACTGATACATAAATCTATTCCACTGTAGACTGAGGATGTAACTGCAGATCCTAACAGGAGGTTTTTAATCATAAAGGACTGTATTCTCTCTACACAGGTTAAGTTAATCCACATTGTATATGGACCAAACGATGATAATTTAAATTTTTTGTAACAGTTTGTTTCTAAAAATGTCAGCACTATCAGGCAAATATCATTGCAGGGGACTTCAATTGTGTCCTGGACCCTAGTAAAGATAGATCCTCTGGATCAGATAATACTCACATAACAACTAAGAAAGCACTAAGTCTGTATATTAAAGAACTAAATTATATCTGTATACTGTATATCAGGGGTGGGCAATCCTGGCCCTCGAGGGTCGGTGTCCTGCATGTTTTAGATATTTCCCTCTTCCATCACACCTAGAAGCCATTACATCATTATCTGGCTTCTGTAGAACTTGAAGATGAGCTGATCATTAACTGAATCAGGTGTGATGGAAGAGGGAAATATCTAAAACATGCAAGACACTGGCCCTGGAGGACCAGGATTGCCCACCCCTGCTGTATGTGGAGGCACCTGAATCCATTTAAGGTAGAATTTTGCTGATTTTTCTGCTACTCTAGTACTTACAAAATTTATTCTAGAATAGATTATTTTCTGTTATCAGCAGAACTCATTTCCAATATTAAAGGGTGTCAATATAGCAGTATAGTTATATCTGATCACGCAGCAATATTTGTGACTTACATGGAGCCAAAGTTAATAAGGAAATCCCCTAGATGGAAATTTCAAACCAAAATGGATGCAGGATTAAAAAAATTATGATGTTCTTGGAAAAGGAAATTGATACATGTTTTGAATTTAACTCAAACCAAACATCATCTAAAACAAGATGGGGGGGGGTTAAAGCATTTATTAGAGGTCAAATTATAAGCTACACAAGCAGGAAAACAAAAGAAGCAAAGGAAGGAATTAGCAATTTGGAATACAAAATCAAAACTCTGAAAGCAAAAATGTACAGGAAGGACAAAATAAAAATGAAATCTCAAAACAGTTACTTATACTTAGAACTCTATATAATGAGATAATGTGATAAAGCTGCTGCAAATTTATTGAGGCTCAAACAACAGTAGTATGATCAGGATGAAAAACCTGGCCGACTCCTCACTTAGCATATTAAATAACAGGAAGCAGAGAGGGCAATCACTAGCATAGAGGAAGCAAATGAGAATACTATTGTTGACCAATTGAAAATCAATACAGCTTTAAAAACTTTGTAAAACACTACTAACAAGGATGGACAGAACACTTTCTTAGACAACCTTATTCCCCAAATAAGAAAAATCTTGACAGACAACTTGGAACAGCTGAGATAATAGAAATGATTGGGACACTGATAACAGGGAAATCAGCAGGACTGGATGGCCTTTCTATTGATTTATATAAACATTTCAAAGACAAATTGGCAAATCATTTTCTTGAGTTGTTTCTAGAATCCTACAACAATGGTCGTATAACTGCTTGAATGAGAGAGGCCCTAATTGTCTTCGATGCGGAAAAGGCCTTTGATAGAGTGGGGTTGGCTTATCTTTTTAGGGTTATTACCCTTTATGGATTTGGAGATGTTTTTATGAACTGGATCAAATTATTACACCTTAATCCAGTGGCTGAGGCACTAACAAACGAAGGAACATCTGAACCCTTCAAAACCTCAAGAGGCTGCCCTCAAGGTTCACCTCTATCACTACTTTTGTTTGTTCTAGCAATAGAACCACGAGCAATAGCAATCAGATCCAGTAGGCAAATACAGGGTATTACAATTGGCAATAGCGATCACAAAATAGCTAATTTTGCTGATGACATAATCATACTCCTCAAACAATTAAAGTTCTCCATACCAGCATTAATGGGTTTGATCAGCTCATTTGGAAAGATATCTGGTTACAAAATAAATTCACCAAAATCATCACTAAGGTTACTTAATGAAAATGAAAGACAAGGAACAAACATTTAGTTAATTTCAAGATCGTATCAAATTTTACATATTTGGCCATCAAAATAATATCCAAGCTACAAAATATAGCGTCAAGAAATTAGGAAGCCATTTTGGAGTCGGCGTATAAGTCTGTAGAAAGATGGATGTTCTTTACCTATATCTCTAATAGGAAGGATAAATATTTTAATAAAGATGAGTATATTACCCAAATTTACATATTTATTTCAAAACATTCCTCTGGCACCACCTACGGGAATGTTTATGAAAATTGCATCACTTTTAAGGACATTTATTTGGAACAAAAAATGTCTTTGAGTTCACTTGTACCTGTTATATATTCTTTTCAATGCAGGGGGGATGAAATGCCCAATCTTCTATTGGTACTATTTAGCAACATAATTAAGAACTATATTGGCTGATGGCTGATATCTGCTAGTAACGAAACCTCAAATAAACTTGTGAGATGGAGGGCAGACTTGAAAGAGGAAATTTTGGAAAATGATTGGAAATCAACATGTGAAAAGGTTCAGAAAAAAATTGCAAATACAAACCTAAAACTACTCCAATACAACTGGTTAATGAAAACATATATAACTCCTGTCAAGCTAAAAAAGTATAATGGAAACATACGTGACACGTGTTTTAAATGGCGTGAAGCTCAGTACACTGTGTCTGTGACAATGTTCCAATATGAGGTTATTAAATGGACTGCACACTTATATAGCCCTTTTCCACCTTCATGGTGCTCACAGCACTTTACATAGCCTCACATTCACTCATACACAAACACCAGTAGGCAGCTGCTGCCATGCCAGACCTACTGGGAGCAATTCAGGGTTCAGTGTCTTGCCCAAGGACACTTTGACATGCGGTCAGTTGGAGCTGGGATTCAAACCACCAACCCTTCAGTCATTGGATGATCTGCTCTACCAACTGAGCCACAGTCACCATATAGCCAACAAATCTTAGTCTGAGACCCAATGAATGTATATTCTTTGACTTTACCATAATACAGGCTACAAAGATAATCGCCCTCAATTGGAATAAACTTGCACCTACAGTACAGTTGGAGCTTGAATGAAATCTATGGCACAATGCATGGCAAAGGAGAGAACATTATATATATTGAAAAATAAACAGGGTTTGTATGAGGATATCTGGAAACCATTTAATGGCTTTATTGAAAAAGAAGCTATAGGGGTGCTCATGCGGGAAGTAAAAATTGTTTTAAAAATATTATTAAAAACAGCAATGAACTTTGGAATGTGAAGGAACCATGCTTAGGAGGGTGCAAACAAGGCTGAAATGTTTTATTAAAATTTTTGTTTTTGATTTCCTGGAGGGGTGTCATGGAATTTCATTTATTAAAAATTAATAAATAAATAAATTGTAGGACGCTGAGATCTGTGAACAGAAGACATGTTAGCAGAAAAGTTGAGAGGAGGGATATGGGGTGTTGAATCAAAAGTTGTGCAATGTAATACTGAATGATAAAGCCTGTATGTGAAATGAAAATCAATAAAAATATTGTTAAAAAAAAAAGCAAAGTTTGTGGCTGTATCTTATTGAAGTTGTGGAACTTGAGGTGTGAGCATGAGCAGAAATTTCTTTATAGAGCATTTTCTCTATGGAAAGCTATTAAGATCATACCGGCTGCTCAGTGTTTAGAGCTTCAGCGTGATATTTAGCTTATTTAGTCAAAGTCGAAGTCTGCTTTACTGTCAGTTTTGCCATATATGCAGCACACAGAAAATTTTGTTTTGCATAGCCCAAAGACCACAAAGAACATAACATAACAGAACCTACAGCAAAGAACATAAGTAAAAAAATAAAAAAAAAGAGAGAAAACTAACATAGAATACAGCTATAAACATAAAATACTGATGAATTTATAGACTGGAACCAATTTAATTACCACTGACCTTTTCCTATGGTGGCTGCAAAATAAATGCATGTCCATTGTTTCGAGTCAGTTTTTGATTTGTCCCTTCACACCTTTTACTTAAGGGGTTCCAAACTCTGGTCAAACACAGGGAGCGACACAACAGTGATGCACCTTAATGCTGGACTTGCTTACTTTCACTTCACAAGATAATTTGGATGTAGTACTACACGGTTTACCGTTAACACTTGCTAACTTATGCTATTTGGATACTACGGGGAATTAGAATGCTGAATTTTGTTTCATCTGAGGATTTCTACGTAGCTGGAGAACAGAAGTTTCTAATTCCGAGCCGAGGTGAACGTAGCACTGAATAATACCCATCGGTTGTTGCATCCTTTCAGTAATGACTCACATAATAATTTACTCATATTATGGGATTATTATTTAAAGCAACTGTGAAACAATAATCTAATAACGGTCTGATAATACGCACATGCTTTTTTTTTTTTTCTTTCTGTGTATAGTTTCTTTTAATGGTGCGTTTGCATTTTGGGTCACTTCCTGTTCACGTTCCAAGAAATGACGTCACGCGGATAATATTTAACAGTTTCGAAAAGGAAACTGCTGATAACTTAATAATCAAGTTTCGAATATTTATGCAATGTCTGTAGTCAAACACCCTCAGTCCTGGTGACATATTGGAGTAGCAGACAGCGCACCACTCGGCTGTTGTGTTTACATTTTGGGACCGAGTCAAGCTAACCCAGTCGGACTCCTCACTGAAGCTAACGTCAGAGTTGGATAGCCTCGAAGTAGGACTAGCTAACGACAGAACAAGAGAAACTCTGCAACACCTGCCTCCCCCAAAAAAGTCCCATATGTCTGGTGACATGGAGAATAAATACAACCTCAAGAGCCCAGGTGAGCTCACTTTCAGATGTTATTTTTGGTTCTGTTTCAGGACTCAAGGGCTGCTAGCATGACTGACAACTGGAACACAAGAGTTCACTGTTGACCTGTCTTAATTAAGTACGCTAATTATTATGGTCAGTGATGTTAGCAGGGATATTAAATGAAATAACAGTACTGCCATGTACAGTGTACACTTGCCTGATTTCCAGCATTGGTGAACTAACGCTAGCTCTATTTATTTACGATGCAGAATTCAAACTAAGTCATCTGTGGTCACTCAGTTTATCCTTGGCAGTGCTTAGGCAGAACGTTCAGGGAATATTTACATGGAAAGTGCATTTAAGACACGACTCTGTGTTTGGCATCACACACAAATTTGTATGAAAAATGTTTTTTCATTCATTAGCTAATCAAGTTAGCAATAGCAAAGGTTTTGTGCACAGAAACATAATCTTGGTGACTTATTTTGTTGGGTGACCTAAACATGTCCAAACCAACCAATGACTTGAGCTGTGGACTCTTAGACTCTACATTTTACCCTACATCATACATACTAGTACATTGTATGGCTCTCACAGATCATTGAGGGCTGCAAGAATGTAAAGTAACAGGTTAAAATACATATGGCTTTTTATTTATTTTTTACATTTAACCATATCAAGTGTACTATTGTTTTTATTTATATTTACATGCACTTTAGTGTTTAAAAGGCCTCTCATGAACTCAGATAAAAGTATGACTTGCCATACAAATGAAAATGATTTTAATTGCACAGGAAATATCAGTTTTACATATCAATGTCCTATTTACAAAAATTTCCACCTCGCTTTCTCCACATGCAGGAGATAAACTTATCTGTAAAAAGCTTAGGGAAAAAATTGACATATACTGCCACGTATCACTTGCTGCTAAGAAAATGTGGCAAGTTAGCTTTCTGTTCTGTTTGCTTTACTGCTGTACACACGCAAGCATGCACACACACACACACACACACACACACACACACACACACACACAGAGGTGCGTGGCATCCTGAGACACACATGATTTGCTTATGAATCAGGAAGTTGAATCCGGTTTGTTTTCAGTTTTGAGCTTCTGACTTTCTGCTGTATTATAGAGTTTGATGCTTTAGGCTCATATTCAGTCAATCGGAACCACTAACTTAGTGTAAAACAAGGCAAAGTCAGATTCAGAAAAGCTGTTGTACATCTTATGGAAGACAGTAACTTCTTTGTGATGTGACAGTCTGTGGAGCTATGTTTACCAGGAACACGTATGTAGTCTGTCACTTTACTTGAAGGACAAAAGGTGTTATCTGCAGTGTTTCTTTGATTGGAGAAGTGGATTTTCTGGCATTTCAGGGCTGTACACTTGACTTTTTCACTAGGAGCACAGGTGCTACCAAATGAAAAAAATTTGGAGCACTATGAATTTTCTTGAATAGCACAGTTTTATTATTAACATTTAAACAACGTACACACACACGCATTGTAATGCATCATTGGGCCTATTAGGCATTTAAACACAGAGAACAATCCTGTCCCACTGCTTTTTTTAGTTCAGTCACCTGGCACACATGGCTAAGCTCATCCAGTGGTCCACAGCAGGACTTGGATCAAAGTCCTTAAGACTCGGCCCATCCAGGGTGATCCTCATGGAGGTCTTCGGTGGTCCTGGTTACACTTTTTTGAAAATAGGAGTCAGTTTTCTTCATTATCACTTTCCCTAAAGCTGTTCAAACACCCATGGTATCCGATTAATACAAATGATCTGTAGTTGACGTTACCTCGGTGAATACAGTGAAAGGTGGGGTGCAAGATGTTTTCCTGGAGCATTTTTTACTATATTGCTTAAAATCCCCTTCACACCCTGATTACAACCAATTAATTAAATGCTCTAACACAAAAATAGAAAAAAAATATAGTCACCTGTGGAATGTACAGGACTGAAAAAACACCATCCAATCATTTTGAGTGCCCATTCGAAATGATTGGACGGTGATATGTCTATCAAACTCAACTGCCATTTGTCCCTCTCCCCTCTGCATGTACCCCTCCTGCATGAATTGTGTGTGCTCAGAGGCTTGGAGCACTGGTATAGGAAAGGAAGCCAGAGCTTGGCTAGTTACATTAGCTATTAGTGTCCCGTCAGAGACGCGATTTTTATCCTCTTATGTTTCCCAGTGTCTCACAGAAAAACTACTGGGTTTATATTAATGAAACTTACATTACCTGAAAATTCAAGTTGTTTTCTACAATGATGTAATTAAGATTTCATTGAAACAAAAAAAAAATTCTGACACCCAGGGCACCGTTACCGTGTTTTGACCCTATATTAGGATGTAAAATTCACCAGAAAACTGTTTTGTCACTAACATAAATCACTAGGAAATGTAACGTTTGTCAGATAGGTATGAACTGGGGCTTCTCTGTAAGAGTGGGGGGGTTGGAAGAGACTGAATGAGGTATTCATGGACCGGAACTGCAGTAGGAGCCTGAGCCAGTGTCAGAGCTGGGGTAGGAGCTTGAGCCGGACCGGAGCTTGAAACGGAGCCGGGCGAATTGTTGCTGTGCAGCGCGCGTGAACAAGCATCGCGTGTGCCAGTATTCTGGAGGCCGAAATCTGCAGTATTTTTTTAACAGTTCTCTGTCAAATATAGCACACTTTTAACCCGTAGTAATCAAATGACAATGGTCAGACACCACCTCTCTGTCACATTTGAAGCATTTTAAAGAAAAGGTGAATGGATATCTTACTCAAATCAAGCTTGTTTTATTTTAGGAACAAAATGTGATTGAAAGGCTACTTGCATGGGTGCTCCCTTTTTATATTCTTTCTACTCGCACCAATCTACTTTTAGGCGCATATGTGAGTGAAATGCTCGCACTATACAGCCCTGCATTTGAACAGTCTGTGCTTCTTTGTACATCACTGCTTTGCCCTCAATAAAGTTTGCATCTGGTTTACTTTTAGTGCCTCCAGCTAATGTGCCATAGCTAAACACATCACCATTATTAAAGGTGCTCTATGTAGGAATTATGTTCCAGGTAATCATAAAATGGCTCTGATATGCCACCCGACATTAGGGAATCATGTTCATTTCTTTTTTTTTTTTTTTCATATTTCAAATACTGATGTCACTGACAGAACCAGAATATTTGCATTTGAAAAGCTAAGTGTCAGCCCCTAAATAGTGTTTGATGTCATTTTGTGTTTTGGTCTGATGCTCCGCCCATCACCTATCGACAATCACCAAGTCAGTAGTGTTTCAGTATCCAGGTTGCTAGTTCCCACTGAGCTGCAGCTGGAACATTTCTGATAACAAATGTCTGGTGTTTATCCATTGTAGTGTTTGTTTTATCCATAATTGTATTGATAAATCCCTAAAAAAATGTCTTCCTGTTGTGTTAACAGTGGTTCAAACATTTCCTTTTGCTTTTGAAGCAATTCAGTTGCCTGTGCAAGTGATACATACTTATCCTCAGGTTTAGTGTCTGCTCTATTCTTCAGTGGCATTTTAGCTGAGACACGCCAAAAGCAGCACTTTGTCCCAGCAGTAGCACAGTGGAAGCAGCAGCAGCAGCACTTTCTCCATAGTTCCCTGTGCTTGCACCTCACGCAGCAGTGGGTGTATCCTGGCCAGCTGTGTTTGTAGCCCGGCTAGCCACGGTGCTGTCCCGACTCTATGATTATCGCACGGCTAGTTGTGATTGTTGTCTGGCTAGCTGTGGTGCTGTCACAGCAGCTAACAGTGGTTGTAGCCTGGCTAGCAGCGATATCGCGGCTAGTGGTGGTTGTTGACCAGCTAAAGATATATTAAAGATGTATTAGTTAAGCAAATCACAGTGTCACCATTATTCTAGCATCCACACCCATGCCAAAGATGGTTTGGAACAAGACAGTCCACTGAACAGTTCTGACAGTCCCATAGAGAACAACTCTGGTTTCAGTCTTCGGATGTTTTTGACTGAAGTGAAACTTCTAAACCTACAACATTACTAAACCTAAAAAGGTCAGGGTATGAAAGTATAATTTGTTGTCAGACAGGATTTAACTGCTTGAGAAACTGACGTTTTTTTGTTTTTCGTTTTGAATTGAAAAATGAAAAAATGCGAGTTTTTCATTTTTCGTTTGGGTTGAAAGAAACTAAAAAAAGGGGGAAAAAAAGGATTTCAAAATAAAGGTCAAAATTTGTTTATGTACATTTCATTTTGTGGTTTTACCATAATTGTTTAATAAATGAATGACTGTCACGTGACCAGGAAGTAAAAGTGTAAAAGCCCTAGATAGACAGACAGACAGATAGAACAGCATAGGGCTGGGATTTAAACATTAGTAATGCTTGAGGAACCAGGACCAGTTCTGTTTAGGGATCATGGAACTAGATGCGTTTTACAGAACTCAAACCCAAGTCATACTCCGACCTCCAAGCCCTGCTTCCCCGCGTTAAGTCTGGCTCCTCTGGGGCTTGGAGGTGCTTTAAACCGTGGTGAACCACGAGACCAAGCCACATCTCCATGGACCTCGGATCTAGTTCCGCATAATGCTCTCATCAGGTCCGAGCCATAAATAACTACACATTTGCACTCTTCTGCTGTTTATATTTTCTTTAATGCTGGCGAACGTAGTTTCCATTGACTTCATTAATGCCAACCCTTACTCCCACATCACCGTGTCATGTCGTGCAGGAAGCCGTGCTACAGGCTCCGATCGCCGGCTCCTGTCGGGTTTACAGACCAGTATGTTAAACTGCTGTGACCTGGGTACACCAAAATGCAGTATGGACTAGTGATCGACCAATATGGATTTTTTGGGACCGATACTGATTTTTTTCACATCATCCTTAGCTGATAACCGATACAGGCCACCGACATTTTTAAGCCGATATTTGGAGCCGATACTTTTTTTTTTTTCACCGTCAAATGATAACAAATCTAAGAAAATCTTGTTAAAGGAAACATTTATTGAACTAAAAATATTAAACTACTGGTAAAAAAAAAAGGAGAAAGGTGAGGTACAACAGGTAATATTTCACATAATAAAACATATATCCACATAAAAACAAAACAAAGTGGTCAGTCAGTACACTTAATTCTTCTATAATAAATATCGAAGCGTAAATAAAATTATGGCAGTGCAAAAAGTAGCAAAGAGCTAACATCAGTAAATCTAACTTTTAAAAGAATTGTGCAAAATATGTCCATTGCTCCACACACTCCTAACTGAAAGTTCTTAGTTCCAGTTAAACCTCAAACGCTTATGAATGGAACTTTGTCATTTGGCATGTCATAAAAACTACCAAATGAAATTCCGTTTGCTCCGTCTCTTCCAACGGGTGCGAGCTGCTGCGATACATATATGAAAAAAAGATTAATCTAGCTGAGTGATCAAAAACTGCCATTAATCATCATCAAATTTATTTAAGAAAGTGTCTGTCTGTCTGTCTGTCTGTTTCTCTCTCTCATAATGATTGACAGTTGTTTTCGGACATGAAGCAGTGTTTCCTGTGGAAATGATCTGGTGGTGTGGTGGGGGGTGCACACACGCTGTTCGTCCAGGAGGTGCACGTGTGTGCGTTTCGGTCAGTGGGGGGGTGGCTCAGCCACACACGCTGGGTTCGGTTTGGGGTACACACGTGTCCATCGGTTTCAGTCCTACTTTAATACTATGGGGGTACGGAGCGGTGATCTGAGCCCATCGCAGAAGTGAAAGTGAAACTTAATGCTCATTTACCTTTTCTCTACCTCCTGAAGCTTCGCAAACTTTAATTTGAGGGGGGAGGACGTTTGTCCTGGCCTATATTATATATATGTATGATAAGTCTAATGCAACGGTGATGATATTTTTGGTGTGGAAGGATTTTGCTGTGTGCTGTGCCATGACAAAACCTATACCAGCAGGACACGCTGTGAAGCTATGTCAGCTTTTTCTCTATAATGTGCCTGTGGGAGGAAAACTTAATGCACATAGCATCCATAAAAATGGGGTCTACATCTCTAGTCATGCCCACTTTCATCCCTCCTAAAATCAAAAGGAAAACTCCACTTATATGGATGTTATATGCATTAAAGGTTTTCCTCCCACAGGCAGGATATAGAGAAAAAGCTTAAAGTAGCTTCATGTCCGAAAACAGCTGTCCATCATTACGAGAGACAGACAAACAATTTAATTTGATGATGATTAATCTCAGTTTTCGAGCATTAAGCTTCGATGATCT
>JAPTMW010000017.1:2177781-2187972 GCA_029822955.1 Ostorhinchus angustatus | reverse complement strand
TACCTTACCTTACCTTACCTTACCTTACCTTAACTACATGTCCAGATCTACGTCTATTCTCTAAGTGTTTGGGTTGACCTAACACACTGGTTCTCAAACTTTTACAGTGGAATACCCCCTGAAGTATACTTTTTTTTTTTCTTTTTTTTTTGCCAAGTACCCCCAGCTCTCGCTTCAGCATTTTGGATTTCATCAACAAAAAAAAGTACGAATTCTGACTTAAATCTCAGAATTCTGACTTTTTTTCCCTCTGAATTCTGAGTTCAATCTCTAAATTCTGACTTTGATCTCGGAATTCTGACTTTTTTCTCAGAATTTTGCAGAATTCTGACTTTAATCTCGGAATTCTGACTTTTTCCTCAGAATTCTGACTTTTTTCACAGAATTCTCACTTTTTTTCAGAATTCTGACTTTAATCTTGAAATGCTTACTTGTTTTTTGAATTCTGAGGGGTTTTTTTTCCTCAAAATTCTGACTTTAATCTTGGAATTATGACTTCTTCTCAGAATTCGGACTTTTTTTCTCAGAATTCGGACTTTTTTTTTCTCAGAATAATAGCAAAAACACATATATTGGACCTTCATTTTTCCCCAGTGGCCCTAATCCTCTTCTGTACTTATCTAATGTTCTTTTCCAAAAAACCATTTCAAGTACCCCTGGGCTTCTTGTAAGTACCCCTGGGGGTATGCATTCCCCAGTTTGGGAACCCCTGACCTAACATAAACCATGTCATCTGATCTCTCAGGCCATCTGTGTATGATGTCCTCCCTACTACCCTGGTGTTCAAACTCATCCTACTGTGAATCACCAGAGAAACCGAAGAGTATCAGCATTTTTGTCATCATTTATTCGATAGGATTCATCAGCTGTGTTCCTGCTGCCTGTGTGGCTGTGTACCGGAAGGCTGTGGCTGCACCCAAAGGTTCCTATAAGCGGCTCCAGGACGCAAAGCCTGTTCAGAAGGGTCAGAGGCAGAGTGCAGCCGGTGACAGACCCGCTGTCCTTTCAGCACCAAACTTTTACGCACGGTCACTTAGTTCAGACACAAAGCGTAAACACCATGAGAGTTCTAGCCGAGGGGAATGAAAGGGAGATTTTGTGAGAACAGTATTTATAACCCCATTAAAGACTGTTATTTTCACATTCCCTTTTTTTTTTTTTTTTTTTTTTTGGTCATGAGTTTATTCTGTTTTAATCCAAATAAATGATGGTAAGATTTGGCTTCATCCACTTTCTGACACACGCTGCCTCTTCATAATAAAGCCAAATTCTCTGCACCAAGTCAATCCCTTTGGAGGGAGGGGGGTATTTGCACGCCCCTGACTTAAGGGGAGCTGCACCAACCACAGAGGGTTAGTGCAAACTAATCTCCCATGTAGAGAAAAGTTCCGTAAACCTCAGCTATTCTGTAGTTAGTCGGTCTGAGCAGAAGTTAGTGTAATAAGTTTTAAAATCTGGGCGTAATTAATTTTCAAAGAATCGCGCGTAAACGGTGCGTAATTGTTTTTCAATTCCCACGATGGATGTGAAGTGCGCATTGGCACTAAATGAGGTTATGCGCCTCACAAGAAGGATATGGGAGCATTTCCACTGAGATGCCGGTATCTGCGCTGCACACTGAGCTGAGTGGAAATTTCAGTGGAAGTATTAGTGGGAGAAACGCTTCCTGTAACCGCGTATCGCACTGATAAATGGAGTAACGGAAAGGAGGGGGGGCGCACAAAGAACTACACAGCGGTCAAGTGATCGTCAACTCAAGTGGACTTTCTGCAGCGGGACTGCAAATAATGTGTCGTATTACTACAGAAACAGCGGAGTAACCCACATGGGACAGGTCATCACGTCCGACAGACTGAATAAAAAGTGAGCTTTACTTCTGGGCCACTGAGCGGGGACGCACACGGGACCTGGAGCAGCGGATCCTTCGGTAGTTTTATCCACTCTTCCCATTCGGCTGCTGCTAAGAGGATGACCACAGATGTGAAGTGAATTCTCCTATCACCTCAGAAGCTTCTATTTTTCCTACAGTAAAGGACATTATTTCAACCTGGACATTAGTTTCTAGTTTGAAGTGAATTTCAACACCTTTTGTTTTCCAATTTTCTTCATTGTTGGATGCTCGGGAAGAATTCAACCAGTGTCTGAAGATAAGGTAAGACTGTTTTCCTACTCTTTTCTGTCTGTTTGTCCCTGAAACACTTCTTTAGTTAAGTGAAACACAAATGCTTCGGAAATAAACTCCCTGTATTCCGAAATAAATACTGAACATTTTCAGAATCCCTTAAAAACGGACCAAAACCTGCAACACGCTCCAAGTGATCTCATCAACACAACTTTGAACACATTTATGCTAAAGAGGCTGATTCACAATTAGAGAAACTTCTTTTTGTAGAATATATGTGATGTTTGCCAAATTATGAGTAAGTTCAGAGAGAACCCCCCCCCCCCAGTCCGAATGACCACGCGTGATGTATGCACTTGCCAAATGACACAAGTAATTAATATTTTTCATCAGTATAAATCACAGACTGAGGAAGGGTGCCAGAATGCAACTGGACCGAGTCTGATGTCAGTGCTTGTGTTTTCAAAATGTCAGTCAACAGTTCGTTCGGTGTTTTCATGTGGGATTTAAAGCGCATTTTAGTCCATGAAGATAAATGAGTGTTTTCTTGCAGGTGTCCGGCTGAAGTTTGCCAAGAGGAGTCAGGGGAAGAGTTCACTTTTTTTTTTTTTTTGCCATTCCACGGGAGCTATGAGCGGACTGCGTAAGCATTTCACCACGGGACTGGTGCTACTGATGTGCACGCTTACCAGCCACTGCGGGTGCGCGCCCTCAGCGGCGCCAGTGGCGTCCGGGAGAGACGCGCAGGACTTCAGGCGGATGATCGAAGTGGTGAAACACGTGGAGGAAAGCCGGAGTCGCAACAGCGCGAAAACAGAATCCCCGTTAACGTCACGGGCGAGGACCTCTGCGGTGGAGCCGAGGGATTTACGCAGCGTGAAGACAGACCGAGGGGATCAGGGTAACGGTGAGTGGCGCTTTGCCATCTGGGTGGGACCCTTAGACTGGAGGAGAGGAGGATGTGTTCAAGTTATTTTCATTTTGCACATTTGGAAGGCTATGTGAAATCCATGAACCCAGTAAAAAGTACAATTAGTAATGCATTAAGTTGTATTTATTAAAGAAATCACGCACATTTAAAGTAAAAAAAGAAAACTATGCTCTTATTCTGTTGAGATGAGTTTGTCTTCTTTTATTTTATTCATGGTGGTTTGCTTTTCCTTTTGGAGACATCAGTTTTTATTTCCTTTTTCTTTTTCCATATCCTCTTGAGAGACAGCAATGCATTTCACAGTATTAAGCAAAACAAAAAGAAAGATAGATAAAAATAGCAATGTACATTCCAAAAAAAATATTTGACAAAACTGTTGCATTATACTGTTTCCCATGACAGTTATTTAATGTAAGAAAAGCCAAAAACTTTCCTGGGTGTCAGGAGGCTGTATAAGTTTCAGAAGTCTTCCATCTTGTCTTATCTGCAGCCTGTTTTGACAGCTATAGATTAAAACATTTTTCCTTCTTCTCTCATTCACTGCAGTATTTCCAAAAAATCTTAAAAAGAAGGGGAAGTTTCTCCAGCATATTGCAGGTAAGACTCCATTAGATTCGACATATCTTTTAAAAAAAAGTGATTGATAGGTACAGATAGTGGCTGTAAAACAGATGTTACTGCAGGTGTCTCCACAACTGGAAATCATCCAAAATCTCTCATGTTTTCTCTTGTAGGTCCACTCTACTTCAGTCACAAGTGCAGGAAGCATGCATACAGACTCTACCACCACACAAGAGACTGCACAATACCAGCATGTAAGTGGCAAATTAGTCTTTGTTGTAAAGGAATGAGACTTTTATTCTTAATGCATAGTTTGAATCCACTCACATGTGTCTGCATTTACTCTTTTTTTTTCAGATTTCAAAAGATGTGCACGACTTCTCACACGGTTAGCTGGTAGTCCTCAGTGCACAGAGGGGTAGCACACACAAGGTATTTCTATATTGATCATTTATTTTGTCATTAATGCTTTACGATGATATATTTTAGACAAAAGTGGAGGTCAGTGGCACAAAAGGGATTATGAAATGAAAGTGACACATCTGCAATGCAAGACCGTGTTATGATGCTTCACACTTAATAGAGTTTAAATAAACACACTGATATGCATTAGGGCTAAAACATAAATCAGCAGTTGTTGGTCCGGTTTACTGAGAAAAGATCATGTTTTAATGTCTCAAGACGCTCCGACAATTGTTTTTCACCAGTGATGTACGTGCTCTAGGCCCAAGCAGCAGATCTGTGGCAAATCAAGTTTTAGTTTTGTTGTCTATAATTCGGTCTGGAAAGGGAAGAACTCGTCAGGTGCTGCCAAGTTGGAGACACTCTTAACTTCTCTTCTTCATCTTCGTTGCAGGTTGAAGCCAAACACAAGTTGTCCAAAAGAAAAAACTTGGGAGAAAAAAGTGCCTTGGACAGTAAGAGGGAAGCCTAAAATACTCTGTGACCAGCCCCGACTGATATTAGGCACGGTATTGTCCTTCAGAAGAGTCTGTTCTGCTAAGGCGTGGATTACTGCCACCCACTGCTCTGGCTGGGCCTCCATGGTTGGCTGTCACCACGAGGGAGCAACCAGGCAGCAAAACCAGACCAAGATGTAGATGGGGAAACCGAAGAAGAAAATAAGTGGAGAAGAAACAAGTGGCTGAGAAAAGAAAAGAAAAGAAAAGAAAACAACAACAACATGGGGCCTTTTTCCTGCTGGCATCCAAAAACATGTTTCGAAAACAAAAAGGGATTGCATATTTTTATTTTGTTCGTTTCTTTAAGAAAAGAGCAAAATCCAAATGTACTATTTTGAGTGTGGGTGTGACAGGCCCTCTGCCATTGGTTGCTCTGTCTGATGCCCATCCCTTCTACTGCACTACCTATTTCACCAACAAAAACAAACAAACAAACAAACAAAAAACTCTCACAGACCCCTCCCCAGAAGTCATGACATAGCTCCACCACTTTGTGCTCACACTGAGAACTGTGATTAAATTATTAAACGCATGAACATTTCTTTGACGTCTTTGCGAGACATATTAAAAGAGAAGTGGCAGTTGTAAGTCACAGACCTCCTGTGGATCTTGGTTGAGTGTGGTACAGTTTATATTTATACGTTGAATTGTCACAAGGTTCCACTGTACATAATATAGGCCATGACCATTTAAACCAGGAGTAATATTTACAGACTGTAAGACAAAACATAAGAGGAATCCATCTATCTACAGTAAATTAAAGCGACTGGCATTTATCAAATGTGTCTTAAAAACAAAAGTATATTTAAAAATGAAATATATTTAAATAAATTATAAGATTGTTAACAAATGGACGTTGTTGTGGTTGTGTTCTGCTGTTTCCTCAGCTTATTTTGAAATGTTGAAAACCCCCCTGAATGAACACAGGAGTCATGGGACCACAGATTTGGTGCATTTCCCACTATTGTTTTTGATAGATGGCTTCAAGGTCAAAAGCGTTTTATCTGCTGCACTTTATTGCAAAATCATGCAACACCAGATGTAACTTTGCATATTTCAGTTTCTGCTATGAATATGCTCACGCGGCTTTTGAGGATGTTATAGGTTTGGTTTTATTCGAATGATGAGTTAACCGTCACCAATGGGCGTGAAATTTCCCTTCTAGGGGTCAGCAGTTAGATCTGACATTTTACAAAATATCCAAAGAAGCGAAAATGTTCAGTTGATATCACTGGCAGCTTAAAAATACTAATACACTGTAAAAAACGAATACACAGACGACAACAAATGAGGGTAGAGACCACATCCCAGCTTTCACTGCCAGCGTTTTAGTGTTTCTGTCATAAACTACTTGGGCAAAACAAAGAAACAGGCACTAGCTTTTACTATAGGACACACTCAAAGTGGCGTCTTTTACACCTCGCAGTGTTTATACAATATTATAATAAATGTCCTGGCATTTATTTCCATCCAGAGTTGTTAATTTTTCACCGATATCTTGTACTGATGGAAGAGTCGGACCGTGTAAAGTAGAGGTCGACCGATATGGGTTTTTCTAAGGCCAATGCCGATTTTGAACAATTTGGTCTGCAAAATGGCCGATTTTTGAGGCCGATATTTAAAGCCGATTTTTTTTTTAAAGCACATTGACCGTAAAATATAATTGAAACACTCAGATAATTAAGATTTTTATGCAGCAATATAAGTGGAATTATTAAAGGAGTGATAATTAGGTTTTTTTAATGGAATTATCTATCTTAAAATATTTCCCTGTGGGCTACATAAACTGTAAATGCTCTGCTTGGGTCTGAATTCTTCATTAATTCAACTCCACAGGTCCATCTCATCTTCAACCCTATTTCTGAGTAATGACACCAGAAAGCTCATTTTGAGCACTGGCCCTTTAAATACACATGAGCCACTTCAAGCCCCGCCCCCTCCCTGTTGTTGGCCTGTTGCTCTGTCCCATTCAACCAACAACTCAACATTTAAGGTAACTAGCTCAAAGTTTGGACATATTTTCAGACTGGACTACAACCGCTGCTGCTAATGAACAATTATGACGTACACGGAGAAATGTTCGTCGGAAGTATTGACCTTATACAGTCGCAGAAAAAATTATTAGACCATCAAAAGTCATCAAAAACAATGGTTATGCAAACAAGTACTAACTCCTGTGTAGATCATGTGACTAAAACAGAAAGAAAACATGGAATAAATAAAAGCACTGTTTTCATGAAAACACAGAAAAAGGTTTGATATCAGCTCTGAAATTAAACTCTTATGAGCTATTTTTGTTGCTATCATTATATGTATCCAAACAAATGTACCTTTAGTTGTATCAGGCATTAAAATGAACAAGAAATTGAAGAAAACCAGGAATGGTCTAATAATTTTTTCCGCAACCGTAATGTGACATAACTAGTTATAAAATGTAACGAGTGGTTCCAGGCACAACAAACCCCGCCCCTCACAAACGCTTTACCTGATTTGCCCTATCTCTTACCATTGCAAAAACAGATTTTTGGTGACCTTGACCTTGGACTTACATTCACCAAAATTTAATAGGATCTATTCTGGACCACCTCGCACGTTTCCTGAAAATTTCATAGAATTTGGTCCAGTAGTTTTTGCATAAAGTTGCTAACAAACAAACAAAACTGAACCAAAAACAACACCCTCGTCTCCCCTTTGGGGGGCGGGGTAACGATTTAGCTGGAATTAAAACAGGTTGCAGAAATCCACTCGATTTTTGCCAAAAATTTATATAAAGATAGCTTTGCAGCACATGGAGGGTTCAAATTCAAACTTTTTGAACTATTAGGGTCCAAATATACAAATAAATTAACCAAAGACAAATAAAAGGGGGTTTAGCTAAATATGACCCCTTTAATAGACGTACACAGAGTACTCTTTTAACATTTATTGAACTTAAGTGCTGCCCACAGGTGCCGATCAAGTATCTTATAACATTTTTACTACTGATCAAATATCGGCTTTAAAAAAACAACAACAAAAAAACCAAATTAAGGACGATACTGAAAAAAAAAAATCAATTTATTGGCCAAATTTATCAATCTACCTCTAGTGTAACGTCTCCAAAGATTCTCAGTGGAGTCCGGGTCCATGTGTGAAAATGATGCTCACTGAACCACTCTTACAGCTTGGGCCTGATGAATCCTGGTGTTGTCCGAACTTTATGCTCTCTATCGAACTGATGGTCGCTTCAGAAATATGAGGCGACTCGCTGCATCAGTTAAAAGAACATGTTGCAGCTAAAACACTGAATATATTTACGCCTTTTTTTCCTCCCAACTCTGTCACCTATGTATTCTGATACTAAAATCTGAGTCAGAAAAGAAGAATGCATCCAATAATATATATATTATATGCATTAGATAACTCATAACTCATCCAGCCCTTTTTTTTTTCTTTTTTTTTTTTAAATGGTCTACAAGTATGCGCAACCTTCACAGTTAAAGCGTTAACATCTGTCCCAGTAAAGACATATGGAAACCACCCACACAAAATACTTCAACTACTGGATCCTCTCCAGTTGGTTTATCTAACCTTTATCTCCATCTCACGGGACAACAACCATTTATAAAATTCAGCAGCAGCTCACAAAGGAGGTTATGGGCTATTTTACTTACTGATCGATACCTAAGAGATATTTATCAGTGTTCTGCATATTGTTTGTCAGATAGTTGTAGGAAAAACCAAGAAATAAACATTAAGCATCCAGCAAAATATCCAATAATATCAGCATTTAGGCTATGATAACATCAACATGTAAACCTCAGAGACTGGTCAGGTTAACAATAATAATAATAATAATAATAATAATAATAATAATGAGAATAATGATAATAATAAGTGGTGCCAGGTACAACAAACCCCAGCCCTCGCAAACATTTGACCTGATTTCCCTGATTTTTGGTGACCTTTACCTTGATCTTTGACCTACATTTATTAAAATTTCATGGGATCTATTCTGGTCTACCTCGCACCTTCTCTGAAAATTTCATGGAAATTGGTCCAGTAGTTTTTGCGTGAAGTTGCTGACAAACAGACAGACAGACAGACAGACAACCACACAAACAAACAAACAAACATCGAACCAAAAACAAGTTTAAGACTCATTCCATTTGTTTGTTTTATTAATTACCTCAATTTACAGTCCACAGACATGTCCACGCAGCATCATTCTGAATATACACTGTGGTTTATTTGAACATTTACAGCATTGAAATAAGTATGGTGGTTTTCAATGACGTCCATAAGTAGGTCAGACTCAGACGGGTCATGATCATTCAACATCGGGTGTTGTTAGGAGTTTGCCTCCAGGAATGCTTTGCAGCATCGCATACACTGTTCATACACCTTTTCAAAGTCTTCGTCACTTCCCTGAGGAGCAAAAATGAGGGAAAAACTGAAGTCAGTTTCACGCATCATTTTGTTTACTTGTTTTTCACTGGACTCATAGTTGTAGTATGTGATCAGTGTGGCCTGAAAGACCGAAACTCAATAACCATAAAATGACTGTCTCCTTCCCTCCAGAGAACCAAATTACTAAGTTGTTCTGTCAGAAACAGATCCCCAGATCCCAGTGCTGACGCCAACTGGCTTTGCTTTCTGTATGTTCGAGCCCATGTTCAATTTGGTTTGAAATCAGGCACTGTCCAATAAAAGCAAAAGCGGTTATTGTGATGGTTTCAGTAGGTTGGCTGTTGAAACCTCTTTATCACACCTATGGAAATCCTTCAAGTAACACTACACCAACACTAATGAGAGGCAGTAAACACACAATTACTAGATTTAATGCTATTATATAAACATGTACTTTGTTTAAAGCTGAAGGGAAACATATTTAAGACCTGAAAATAAAATCTAAGACACTTTAATATTTTCCAAGACTTCTGGTGGAGAAACTATAGTGCATTAACCGCTTTTAAGGAACTTTTTCTGCAAAATACACACCAGAATGGTGCCAGAACCCTGTTTATTAAAGTAACTGGGATCAAGATATAGAAGTACTTCGGTCACATGGTCTTTGAGATTTTCATTAACGATAAAACTCAACAAATGTCATGTCTCCATATTGGCATATTGACTGTAATGACAGTTTGCCATGTGGTTCTGGAGAGGAGACCCCAGTCCGGGTACTATCATGGCCTCCAAAACCACACTGGTTGTAAAAAGCATTCCTTCCCCACTTCTTTTGGGAGGATAAAGGGCATGGGGACGCTCGTGCTTAATGTCACACAAAGAAACGCAGTGTTTGAAGCCAAACCCTGAGACAAATGAATATAACTGACTTCCGTCATATACTGTGGTCTACTATAACTGCTTCCTTCAACCACATCACTAATAATTTGATACTATTTTATCTTGGTATTCTTGTTGCACAAAATGTCATACAGAACCGCAAAAGCCCACAAATATTAGGCCCTTAGGGCTCTGGCCAAACATCCTCCATTAAGACCACAGAAAATGATTACTTTTGGCATATACTTTATGCATTTTAATATGTTCACAAAATGTGAAATTCCTTTAGTGAAAGTATAGTGACAGTTAATTAATCATCAAACTTCCAAACAAAAACAACCTTTAGT
>JAPTMW010000017.1:1983781-1993920 GCA_029822955.1 Ostorhinchus angustatus | reverse complement strand
TGATGCCTTTGTAAAGCACTTTGAGTTACCCTGTGTATGAATAGTGCTATATAAATAAAGTTGCCTTGCCTTGCCTTATGTTTCAAGCTCAAACATAAAATACTATTGTTAAGACAGTAATCGGGCCAGTTTCCATAAATGTCAGACTGTTCCTTTAAGTCACACAAAACAAAATGTTGGGTTGGCTGTGAGCGGTTAATGGTAGAGAAAAGACACCGGGGATGGATGACGCTGGATCGAACTGCTACTTGCTAAGTGATATATGGAACTACAGGACTGGGGCATTTGTTTTCCACCATCAGCACAAATGTAATTGTCACTAGTGGATGTGAGATGTACATGGATCATGGATGCAGTTGTCGAGACAGGTTTCATACCTGTTACATTGATGGCGACTATGTCTGTGGGAACAGCCTGGGCTGCCTGCCTCATCTTCTCCTCTGGAGTGGGAAGGGGCGTTCCCTTGTTCCATACTGCCAGTCCATCAACCTCTGACCCCTCCCCGTCTTGACCTTGAGGGGTTTGGGGCCTCATGGAGAGCTGAGATTTGTCGTCATCCACTGATGAAGCTGTGGACTGAATGAGAAAGAAGGAAAAAATAGTTAATGAGAGATAAAGAAGAGAGGAAGGAAATGGAGTGAAGACAGGACATGTTAAAGCAAGATAAAGGAAACCAGGGATGATAAAGAGGAAAAGTAAGCAAGACAAAAGGTGGGAGGAAGGCGAGAGGTGACGCAGAGGAAAAGAGACAGGACAGGAAACGACAATGACAGAGGCGAAAGAAATGACACATGGGGCCGAGTGGAAAAAAAAAAAGGACATATATAGACAGATATAGAAAAATGTCCAGGTAAAACATCAAGATAACTGAATCAAATGAAAGCAGGAATAGGTCAGAATAAAACAGTAGAAGTTAATTGTCCAAAACCAAAACTGACAGATGGTACAAGCTACACTGGCATACACAAACACTTTAATATATTCCATCTCTGTGACCTTTGAAAGCTTGTGGGGCTGTAAACATGTTTCACGATCAATCAAATCGAAATGGAAACACTCACATTCGCACACAATCGCATACACAAACACAGTCGGAGCAGTTGAAGATCGGAAGATAAAAACAGTGGAGCTGGAGAGAGAACCACTCATGCATTAAACTGTTCACACAGTAAGGGTACTCAACCGCAGGACAGACTGTGAAGAAGCAATGGACTAAACATTTTATCGCGGCATTCAGGCTTCAAATTGAGCTGTTAGTCAAAAGCAAACCAGCAATTTCCAGTTCGAAGTCTGTGGTAATGCTGTCCGTGTGAAATCGGAGCATGAGCCGGCCTGAATCCAGCGCACAGGTAACACAAATAGTCCAGTATTGTCAATGTAAGTCCATCCTTGTAGCATAAATATTTGTCCTCACTTTTCCAGCTTTATCCTCAGTTTGTCAGAATATTTTCCATATGGGAAATGAGAATCATTTTTTTTGGCCCAAAATGAAAAATACGTACAGCAGCATTTTACATTAGTATATACATCCATTATGGCGATGCTGACACTTCCAAACACTGGATGGAATAATAAGGATGGCTGTTGTTGCTGTCATACACACAATACACGGATGAGTGAATAAATTGGGCGGAGGCAACGTAACAAAGAAAAGAGAGTAGGACAGAGGGAAAGAATCTAGCCAATATAGAGTTTAGTGGTAAGCACGGCTTGTTAGTTTGCATCATTGTGGCTCATCCAGGAGCCCTGTTTCTCCATTTGAAGCTACTGTCAGACAAAGTTAGCCTCACTGGCCTCAGGACAACAGGAAGTGATGGGGAGGAGTGAGGGGGGGACAGAGGAAGGAGGACAAACAGGAGAACAGAAGAAGAGAGCAAAGGGATTGGCTGCAGATGAAAAGAGAGTGAGTGCACTGAAAGCAAAGACACAAAGCAAAAGATGGAAGGAAATAAAAGGAAACAGCATTTTACAAAGGTCAGGGATCAAAGTTGGAATCAAACAAGCAACTGGCATCGAGGGGTCTGAGGGACAGAAGACCCTGATGATAACAGTGTAACCAGCGAACCCCTTCAGAACGTACATGTAAATGTTCACACGTAAACACTAGTTGTCAGAATATTTATGCTCCACTTCAATCTAATACTGTGCCAAACAAAGACGAATAAATTATAGTTGGTGTGTATTTCTTTTTCTGTCTCCACAACTGCTTTTTTCTGTCATATCTTTCGGCCTCCAGTGAAATGACTGGTATTTTAATCCATAAAGACCCAAACAGCCCCCGGTGTTCAAAACCACCCATTGATCTTAAATGATAAATATCTGTTGCTCCATTAATTCAAACAATCCATGGGAATAATTCACGTAAAATACAGTTTGTCATCTTTTCATGGTCATCAGATATGACCCATTTAGATGTTCACAGGCTCCGTAGTGAACATGGAAACACCATCATCTTCTAGAGCATTGATTCACCAGTAAAACCCATAGAGTTGGATCAATGACAGTGAATGGAAACACTTGGTTTATGTTCAGTTAAAGATATATTTGACTGAAAAAGTCACTTTTTCTTCAGTTTTCTGTTTTTGATATAATAACCCATAACTTTAATCTGAACTTTAATGAACATCTTCATGATTGGTAAATTAAATATGGGAAAATACCTGATTTTGACTGACAAAATGCAAAACACAAAGGACAATATTATATATACATATATATATATAAAAAAAGGTAACAAATCACTTAAGAAAGGTTAAATAGAGAGAAAAATTGATTCGGGAACTGACACAAAAGTAACACTGGGTCTTTATGGGTTAAATGAATGGTTGCTTCAGTAAACAAAGGGGGAAAAGAAACCCAAAAATACCTAAAACGTAAATGGAGGAAAGAAACCCTTTCTGATAATGTGGAAGTGCAGGACTGAGACCAATCCATTTGTAACCAAATACTAATGATAATAGTCAATAGATCTCACTAATGAATGAACTTTAAGTTGAACTTGAAATATAACATGCAATCCTACTTCAGAAACACTAGAGGGCAGACTGGTACTGTTTAACTCACTCTGTGTGAGCCGATGTGAAGCTGAATCAGCATTAAATGAGACTTCATGCACCAAAACCTGTTTTCTAATAATATTAGCTAAAAATACAGTCCACATATCAGGCAGGTATCTCTTGTTTAAGTGTATTTTTTTGTGTGTAATGTGCATTTGTATACCTTCTTGTCATTGTCGTCGTCTTCATAATCCTGCAGGCTGCTGGTGGACTGTAAGGGATCAGTAAAAGTGGGTCCCTGAGAGTAGTACTGGGAGCTCCGAAAACCATCTTTCCTCAATTTGTCACATTCTGGAGGACAAATAGAAAAGAAAAGGCATGTAAGAGACAAACAGCTGGATAATTATGCCCAAAAATATCATGTTTAGTGCCAAACAATATACATTCACAGAGCCATCTAATAACACGGACACAAAGTATGATAAAAAAAAAAGTTTGTCTTTACAGTGAGTCCAACTTAGATCTTTCTGAGCAGAACATTTCCTGATCTTATAGAATGTAATATGCAGATTTCAGACACGGCAAGCAAAAAAAGAAAAAAAAGCGCCCGTATGCACAGTGTGAAATATTTATATGAGACACACATGTAGCGTGCACATTGAATGAATATATGATTTCTGCTCATTTAGTTTGTGTGTGTGAGTCACGTGGGCGTACTCCCTGTTGGACGCTGCCAAACTCTGCTCACACCTCGTCTCGTCACCACCTGCTGTGACAGTGTTGTGATGCATGTGTGCGTGTGCATGCCAATGTGTGATACAGTGAGAGCGGACTTTATAAATGAACGTGTGTGAGCTGGGAGGTGGGGGTCTGCGTTCCAGTCTGTCACACACAGATGGCAGGACCGTCCCTCTCTCCTCCATCTATCCTTCCACTCAGGGGACATTTAGCACATCATCCCTCTAATATCATATAGTGCGTCCTTCGTCTAGTCTTTAAATAGCTAATTATAAGTACCTTAACGAAGACAAAAAGATGTTATGTTTGCATCTGTAACTCCGTACGGTATTGCACTACTGCTGTTATTGTAAATAGGTTTGATTTATATCTTTTATATCCTCTCGTAATTTATCTTTCATACCATTTCTATTTTTAACTTCTTTTTTTTTTTAAGTGGCATTTAATTAGCAAGGTGAGAGCGAAACGGTATCTTATTTCTCTCTGTATCCTGTGCATCTAGTGAATTGACATTAAAAAAAAAAAAAATCTTTAAAACGTAGTCTTATATGCTCAGAAATCTGACAATTCTAAGGGTCTGGGAGTTGAAAAGCTTGAAAACCACTCATCCACCACAGGGGGGAAACCTTACACATTTTACATATATTAACCAAATGATACATTTATTTTCCAAGTAATTTGTATCTCCAAGTCCCAGTTCATGTATCTAGAGATGTGCTTTTCATGTGGTATACATCACAAGGATGCTGCATTTCAACCCTTTTATGTGCCATTCATCTCCATAGCTAATTGCAGCTCATCTCTAAGGAGATACACGCTGGTGCATGTATAATACTGTCGGTTAATAGGTCCTAATGGGGGTGTCAAAGGTAGCTACTGTAATAGTGAGCTGATGTGCCAGCGGTGTGGAAGAGTGGATTCAGAGAGCATGATGATAATGAGGATGATGACGAAGACGAGCGCTATTAAGATGATTGGAGCTACGTGATTGGGGGTGGTGGATAAAATAAATAAGCCCTGATAAGGTGGGTGTTGCTTGTTGCTAGGCAGAACAAAATGAGGCGAGCAGAAAGTGACGTGAGTGATACCAACCACAGAGAATCAAGTGTACCTATGTGGCACTCCAGGAATATAAAGAGCATGTGTCCTTCTATATTCTAACATTTATTAGAAACAGAACATGTTTAAAGATGATAGAATTTGTGGTCGGGCTAATTGGGTTTGAGTTCGGGCTCGTGCGACCTTTATTAAATTTAGTAAACCCAATAAGTTTGCTTACAGTAAAGCTTATGAGGGTGATGTTGGTGAGATGAGATGATCATGATTATGGATGTTAATGTTCTGTCAGAGCCTACAGTGGAGGTTATAGATAGGTCATGCCCATGCTCTATTCTGTGGATATTATTGATAAGGAACATGCGAGTATTATGCAACTTGCCTCATGTATTTCGACCTGCTGGCACGTTTTTTTTTTTTGAAGCTCACGAGCCTTGGAAAAACAACCCACTTCTATATCACACTATGATGCATGTGTGTACAAGAGGATAAATATTGATTATTAACTACTAAGTGGTATCGAGCACAAGGCAGACTCGTGTTTGACGTCAGACTCCGGTGACACAGGGTTTATAAACTGCAATAACGGTATAAAACGTACAGTCATTCAAATAAAATCTTTTGAAGGGAGCAGTTGTGTAATTCTGTCTCCTGGGTGTACAATCACACACACACACACCCTCTAAATGGACAGCACAGGTGCTCTCATTGGACACCTGTTGGCTTTCAGTTCGACCCCCTGGGGCTGGGTGGTGATGACAGGACTTAGGATGGTGACAGGATAAGGGCGGGGGGATTAAGCCCACCTCACAGGTGTCGTTTGTGGGTTTGTGTACCTAACACTATAAATAATGCAGGAAGTACTACGCAACAGCACATAAGACACACAATAGGTAAGACAAAGAAATCTACAGTGTATGTATCTGTGTGTCACTGTTTGTGGGTCGTTGTAACCTGATTCTGTGTGTGAGTCACCTGCTTTAACACAGACGCTTCCTCCTCATTTATCTGGGTTTCTTTTTATCTACTAGTGCACAAGGCCACCCCACATGTAAACAGCAGGCCTTCACTGTAAACTGCCAACTCACATAAACACACACACACCCAAATGCACCCTTCGGTCCGTCATTACACTTCTCATTAACTGTTATCTGACAAATGGGTGGGAAAGATAACTTTCCCAGGAACGCAGAAGGACGCAGGTGCCTCCATTTACTGGCATTCCCACTTGTTCTGGGAACATTACACGGATTTTAGAAAGTCATCACTCTGTTGTGACTCGACTCCCTGTGTTTGTTTGACAACAAGGCTGTGGTTCTTTGTCTGTAATCATACTGGACAAACAGGAAGGAGAGGATCTCACACTGTTGTGTTGTTTACCAAACACAAAGTACAAGTTTGGATGTTTTAGTGCTGTAGACATTTTAGTAGTCACCTCAGTACCGTGACACCACAATGTCAAATGTGATGAAAAGGGGAAAAAAAACATCCCCAGTTGTAGATGTTTTTAGTGTGCACCTTTCGCTTGGTTTAGCTGATTCAGATGCCAAAAACAAAACATCACTGTATTTAGTAGAAGGTAAAAGTTATTGTTTATCTTTCGTGTTATTTTAAAGTTCATTTTATTGTCCCTACAGTGAAATTCAACCTCTGCATTAGTCACGTTCTAGTACATGAGGAGCAGTGGGCTGCCCCTGAAGGGACCAGCTCCAGGTCTAAACCAGTTCTTTGGTCTACAGCACTTACTGGAGAATTAACCTAGCATACTTTACTTTCAATTCAAACTATGGCAACATGGTGGTAGTAACAATCACTAATAACAATACTACTAATGCTAAAGTATATTTATTCTATTGTGCTTTTGTGTACACTTATTGTTTAGTTTGTCTTTGTCTTGTCTTTCATCCAGACTGTGAGTTGGAATGACTGTCTCCATCCTAAGTGTGTGTAAACCTCATACATGGGATGAAAACATGAACATACAACAATGTAAAACAGAAAAGGTCTCTGAGTACCCATCAACATCTCAGACCCTACTGTTGTCCTGTCATCATACTGGATCCTGTCCAAACCCTTGAAGCCTTGAACCCTCTCTGTGATGGTCCTTACCTCGCAGGGCGGTCTTGAGGTTGACTTTGGCCTGACGATGAAGATCTTCTACGCACGGCGGCCTGCTGCCTGGTAGAAACACATTCTCCTGCTGGTGCCATGGAGCCGTGTAATGAACTGTCCATTTGCTTTCCTCATCTAGATTGGACACCGCTGCAGAAACAGAAACACACAAACAAAATGAATACGACTTTTTCGGATTTTTACAGGATCATTTGCTTCATTATTCATCTTCTTGAATACATAAGACATTAGTTTACTGGTCGTCTGTCATTTACAGAGACTAAAAAAATGCAACATATATATAATTTTACCCACAATAGGTATTTAATACAAATAATTTCAGGAAAGGTGAGTCTTTATAGCTTTACACATACATTCAAGTATAGATTAGGTAATATTTTCTAAAAGCAAAGTTGGCTCTTTGTTTATATTTGGAGAAAAGTGTGTGAGGTGAGTAAAAAAGTGACTGTGAATGGTTGTACGCATGCTTTTTCTTATTGTAAAAATATATAGTGGATGTAATTTAATTATTAGTTTGTAACAAGGGGGTGAGAGCCTGTAAGTTATACTTCTTCCCACTCCTTTTCGAGCGATGAAAAATTTTGTCTGATCACGTTGTATGGTTCTTTGTTATCTTATGATTCTATGCTCTTGAAATAAAACTAAACTAACTAAAAGGAGGAAGGGGATGAAGAGAGGTGTTTTGTATAGAGGTGTCAGTCTCCGCACCAACAACATCACACTTATCCGAGACATCACACTGTGGACCACACACTTCAGAGGGGGAGGGACAACCCCACAGGAGCAACTTTGAGGGAACTGATGACCAGCCCACATCCATCTTAAAACATCCAAACAACCAACCGAAAACCTGACAAAGCCCCAATACACTTCCAAGATTGAAACTTGATGAAACTAGGCCTCCTTCTTTTCTAAAAAAAAGTTCGACATATTACTGTCCTAATGGGTTTAACACCAAACTAGTGTTGTGCTCCAGTTTCCACAACATACACAGCTGTTAAGGTTCAAACATATGCCATCTGCTCCAGACAGAAAATAACCAATTCCCCTTCATTTGTTATGACCTAGAGTAAAGCAGGATTTGACTATTTTAAGTTGCTTCATACCAACATGATACATACACATCTCAACCCTTACCAAGTGAGCGAATCCAGGCCAAAGTTGGTGAACGTGGATGCAGAACAATTTCCATTTAAGCATCCAAACGTTAAGTTGTAAGTCCCTGTCCTGACTAACACAAGTCGTCCATCTGACTGTGACAGAGGAAGAAGTTTGAAGGAACTTGGAGGAAGGGGATGGGTTCATGAAAGGGGCTGGGAGTTGGTAGAGTGTTTTTGTTCCGAGTGCTTTTTCACAGGTGCAAATGAAGTTGCATGAGCGCATGTGTGTCGGGGGAGGAGGATAGAGGGTTAGCGGGCGGGGGTCTATGGCTGCAAATTAGTCGGCAAACAAAGTGTGAGACGGTGTCTAAGTGTTTTGATTCACAGATAACTACAAACAGATATGAGTATTTCACGAGCTCTAGTGTAAATGGCTCAAATTTGCTTATTTGTGACCATAACAAGTCTCACGATTAATTCAGGAAAATGGGAATGTAGTGGTAGGACGACAGGACACAGCGTAGTGTGCCAAGAAGATAAAACTGCATCTGGCTGAGGTCCTGCTGGTGGTGACTGATGGCACATTAATGTTTCTACACCTCATTTACAGCTGTTAACTACTCCTGCGGTCGACAAGTGGGGTCATTATGTTTATTCATGTCCTCCTCCACTTTCTTCAACCGTTTAACACATACCTTTGGATTTTTTTCTCCTTTATCACTGTCTCTTCCACTATGTTCCTTCCACAGATTCTAAAAACACTGAGCCGAATATTGATACAGATATCTAAAATATCAATTTGGAAGAGTGATGTTGGAAATACCAGTATTTTTTCCTGCTTGTTTATTTTGTTTTGGTCTAATTTTTTCCCGTTTTGAAGTCTTTCAGCTGTTTGAACACCACTACCTACTGAGCATAAATTCAGTCATTTAAAAGGTAATTAACATTTAATATAAATTAAATAAACCCATAAATATTGGTGACTATGACATAAAGAGTGAAAGGGAACGGTGTAACATGCATATCAGGTGCTATGTTAATTAAATTAGTCCTTATAACAGCACCCATTTCCTGCCCATGCAATTGAACTAATAGAGAAACCAAGAAATATCTGCAAATGTTATCTAAAGCTAAGGTAGGGACAGTCATCGAAACACCTTTTGTTTGCTACATGTTTTACATGAAAAGAGGTGATGACACACACACATCCAGTTGCTAAAAGGGGTGTAGGATCCCAAACAAACAGTGGATGAAAGAATTAGATAAGGTCTGCACAACCTGTGAGCTCCCAAAATATATTTATTCACCACAGTAGTGACGTTTCGGGCCACAGCCCTTCATCAGACATGGGACAGGTCAGGACACACAGCTGTTTATATAGAGTACTAATTGCGATATCAAGGTGACACGTAATGCAAATTATCTCATATGATCAGTAACTTAAGTGTCTTTAAATACATAACAATTCATACAAGTACAGTGATCAAATTTCTTTAAATTAATATCAATACATGTTTTACACCACATGAGTGCTGTGATGAGTGCCAACTGGAGAATGCATACACTGAACAGAGGTGGGGTCTGAAATTCCATACTAATATGATAATTAATAGGCTAAACCAGTATGTAAGGGCTTCACTATGTCTGAAGTAGTATAGTATCAAACCAACAGTATATGACCTGCATAGTATTTCTAGGTATATACAACAGTAAACAACCTCTGGACACTTCACCAGCGTAAATACATGTATATGACTACAATACAGTTGAGGCAACAGCGGACAATGACAGAAGGTGAACACAACCCAGTGGGTGGTAGTCAGTAGGATTACACACATGCTGGTATAGTCTGCAGTACTACACACATGCTGGTAGAGGTGAGATGGACTGATAATCAAGGTTATGTGCACCCAAGTGGCAAGGAGACTTTCAGGAAGAGACAACCTGAACGGTACGCCCTAAAAGATAGATTCTACGGTTTATTAAACAAGTGTGCTGAAAGTTAGAATGGATTTTGTGTACGTACACTGCAAAAATCTAAATCTTACCAAGTGTATTTTTCTCATTTCTAGTCAAAATATCTCACCACACTTAAAATAAGACATAATCACCTAAA
>JAPTMW010000017.1:1968918-1979862 GCA_029822955.1 Ostorhinchus angustatus | reverse complement strand
ACACGGCCAAGTCTGAGCGTGTGAGCGGCTACTACGCCGACAATGCGCTTCTACCCCTATCTGGCTGTCTAAACACACACTCGCGGTCCACTCCCCTTCTCCACCACCACTCCTCCCTCAGGCGGTCCGGTCCTCGGAGACACACACACACATACACACAGCAGGAGGGGCGGAGGGACCGGCCCCTCTGTTCCTCTGTGCTTTGGTTACCAAGGAGTTCTGGCTGCCTCTCCCTTTATTTCTCATCATCACTCTTTCTCCCTCGCTGTCTTAGTCTCTCTCTCTCTCTACACTCTCTTTCTTCTGCGCTCTGCGGGACTCGGCATATAGCTCAAAGTTAAACATCTTTTATTAGAATGAACAGGCATACGATTCTGCTGCCTTGCTGTCGATACTCATTTCGTTCCCCTGCTCTTTCTGCTCTCACGCTGACTTTTTTTCTCTCTCCGCTATGTGCTTACCTCTTTCAGTTTTCATTCTCCTTATTTTCAACTCGCTGCCGCTCTTGAAAAAGTAAATAACTGCGTTGGATTATTCGCAGCTAAGGCACACTCATCTAGGGAATATTTACGCATCTAATTAAACTTTTAGCAACCCCTTAAACCTTGTATATCCTTGAGATTTTTATTTTATTTTATTAATTTTTTTTACAAAGTACTGTCATGGGGATGCTGCTTCCACCTGTACTAAAAATGTGCAAGAAGGAAGATTACACACATTACACTGATGCACTTCATATTTAACATTCACCTCATTTCATCTCTATTTGTACTGCTTTACTCTCTGTAAAGCCCATTAGTAATTCATTACCATAGGGGCTTATACAGATTTATTCCACATTTTCAAGCATCTGAAGTGTCTGTCAGAAAATAAAATGTCTTTTTCCTTCATCATCATCTTCCCCAGCTTGCTGTGTTTATATATGGTCACTGAATCTGTGCCACATGAATATAGATCCCATACAAACATCCTATTGTCCAATCTGCTCACAATCTATCACACACACTAATGCACCCCCCCATTCAAACACATGCACAAGCAATGGAAACACACACACACACACACACAGAAGGGTGGCAGTGCCCCTCCCTCTGCACCCGTATTTCTTTTCAGCCCAAATGGTTGGAGAGGGGAGGGAGGCAGGGGGCTGCAACAAGAGCTTGAATGGGAGTGCAAATGATCCTTGAATTTGTGATAAAAAGGTCCTCCCCTCCCTTCCTCCCCCCTAGACCTTGCTCATCTGAACCTTTCAGTTCATCTCTGAAGTGTTGTATGGGTGTGCACACAACAGTTGCGATTGGTCTCAGTATATAACAATGTTGATTAAAAATACATTGTCTGCTTTGTTCAAATATAGAAATATACCTATTCATAAGGCAAACGGGGTTTCCACGTCTATGAAAAGCAGACCTTCAGCGATTATTTGAGAAACTGTGTAGTTCTAAATGACTCCTTAATGGATGGTTTTGGATTATGAGCCAAACACGATACTTGAGGACATCATGTTGAGCTTTTGAGAACACTCATCGACACTTTTAATCACCCAACTACTCATTTAATTATTAGAAAATTAGTCAAAAAGGAAAATCATCTTTGGTTGCACGTATATGCAAAATAGATTTCTAATATCAATTGGACTTCCTGGTTAAATCAAGGTAAATAAATAAACAATCAAACTGCAAAAATCTAAATCTTACCGAGTGTATTTTTCTTATTTCTAGTCAAAATATTGCATCACACTTAAAATAAGACATAATCCCCTGAAGAGTAACTTTTCAATGAGATGTAAGAACTTAACTTAAGCATGAATTAAGCCAAAAATCTGCCAATGGAATATGTGAAAATTATCTTGGTAACATTTCTTGAAATAAGATTTTCAAGATCTATTGTCTAAAAATAAGTTCTTATATCTCACTGAAAAGTTACTCTTTCAGTTATTATGTCTTATTTTAAATGTGATGAGATGTTTTGACTAGAAATGAGAAAAATACTCTAAGAAATCTTACCAAGATAATTTTCACTTGTTCCATTGGCAGATTTTTGTGCTTGATTCAAGATATTTTTTGTTTGTTTAGGTTAATTCAAGCAAAAAAGTTAAAATGATCTTGGTAAGATTTCATGAAATAAGATTTTCAAGTTCTATTGTCTAAAGTAAGTTCTTATATCTCACTGAAAAGTTACTCTTTAGGTGATTATGTCTTATTTAAAGATATTTGGACTAGAAATGCGAAAAATGCACTTCCAGTGTATAGGAAATGCTGATAGATATTTCTCTTTATATATTTTGCTTGTACACTTGAAAGAGTACTTTAAATAGCACTATTAAGCAACAGTTTCTACTTGAAAATAAATGTATGATTCTGAACTCTTTCAGATCAACAGTGTTTGATCACGTGTTACGTTTGTGTGAAAGGCTTAAACCAAAGCCCAGGTGTCAAACTGAGGCTTGTGTTGTACTGTTTGGCACGCGTACAGTATTAGGATAATGTATTCAGACGCGAGCCCGAACAGCATCAGTCATTAAAGAGCCTATTGTTCTCATGACAGTGACAACACACACAGTGACAGACAGACAGACCAACAGCTCTATCCGCTGGAGGAAGGCTGCAAATCTAGGACAGCTCCGGGATTAAGGCTCTCTGTCCATTCAGCCATACGTCCATACATCCTTCCGCTCATTCCCTTTGAAAGAAAAATGGAAGCCCCCACTATATCCCAGCCTAAACAATATCAATCTTTCATCTGTTCATACTTTGGGCAGCTTGGGGAAGCAGCGTACAGGCCTAGAGGATGAAGCTTTAACCTCAGGCAAAAGCTTATTTGGTGTGACAAATAAGAGAGATTAACATGAAGGTTATTACAGAGCAATTTTATAAGCTCTTGTCTGTGCAATTCATACATCTTTATTACCTTAACTGAGGCAACATTGGGTTTTTATTTCCTTTAATCCCTCAAAATGCATATTAGCAAACATTTAAGGGAGTTAAATATGCGCCAATTATGTTTGTGGTGACTGGTGAGAAATTGTGACAATATCACGAAATCATTAGCATTCAACCTCAATTTTTCTGTTCATGTTCATTAATGTTACGCCTCGTGGAGACTCGGATGTTACCTCCTCTTGTAAAACAACCATTCATGTGAGTAAGTGGTAATTGTAGGAGAGGGAAAAAGGGGAGACAGGGAGTTAATGTGAATTATTAACAGGTCTTATTGCACGAGATGTTGCAATTAAGACACAAGGGCGAAACAGGAAGAGTGATAACAAAGGGCAGATATAGAGCTCTTCTTCCTGCTGTTTTTTGTCCCATTTTCACACCTCATTTAATAGAGACTGTTGGATCTACACAACCCTTCCAAAAAAACACACACTAATTTGGATTCCTTTATCCCAGACTGCTGAGCCCTAGTTCTATCATTTGATCAATTCCTCCTTCTTCAAAAGGATGATGGTGCTTTTATTGAGTATCTAGTGTCTGTCTAATGCAAAAAAAAAAAAAGTGAATAACCTGAACAACTTGATATTTTTTAAGAGAAATAAGTGGAATTTTAACAATATTACGTCTCAACTTATCCTTTACACATGCGCATTAGAACTTACAGATCACAGTGGATCTACAAATACACAAAACATTTACTAACAGGCATAAAACTGACACATTTTTGGAATTTGGAGCAGTCATTATTCAGAAGTTATTAAGCAATTACTTTACAGGCCTGACCTTCTTGAGATTAAATTGGTCTGTATGTGACCCTTGAACATAAATGAGTTTGACACCCTTAACATCTTCAGTGTAATTTTTGCTCTTCACAAATTCATCTCGCAGACTCAATTTGAACCTGTAGTGGGCCGATTTGGGCCCGCGGGCCACATGTTTGACACCCCTGTTCTAGTGTCTTCTATCTAGTGTCTGTACCCACATACATCTCTCTTTTCCCTCTTTTCCTGACAGGTCTCAGCTTTTATTTCTCTAATTGGACTTAAGAAGAGAGAGCTAAGCAGACCCTCTAAACCCCTCACCTATACCTTAACCTCTAATGTCAAAATCCTCTCTCGCTCCATTCTTTCATCCCTCTACATCTCCTCATCCACAATTTATTTTTTAACTCCTCCTCAGGCTTGTAGACTGTTAAGCTTTCATTCCTGCTAATGTAATCTAGCCTGTATTGATTTTTTTTTTTTTTTAACCTACACCCTCACCCCTCCCTCCTTGCTTGCTTTCTTTTCAGGCTCTGACCTTGCACACCCTCCCCTTGTAGAAAACCTGTGAGGCTGAGATTAGCAGAAAAACATGCGAAGCTGAAAATGGGCCAAGTTTTTTTTCCCTCTCACACGTGAGCACACATAAAAACTTTGTGATTGTGTGTGCAGGCAACAATGTTGAAAAAGCTGTTAAAGCGGGACTAAAATAAGGAACAAATACTAATTTAATACCTTTTTAATGCAGGTATCTTAAAGTCATAGTGTGAGATTGCCTACTTATAGATAGATATAGATAAACATTATTTCAAACATAAGTAGCTAAAAGAAATTCCAGATTTAAAAGGACACTTAAACATATGGAAATAAATCCACCAAAAAATAAACAAATATCACACAAATTGTGGTTGTTTAACAATACTTTAACTCCGAAAAGGAGGAGGAAGAAACCAGGCTTATATCGTCCCACCCCAATTTTATACGACTTGGCATTAAGTCATTAAATTACAAAAAAGACAACAAATGATTATGTACCACCAGTAACTATTACTGTTGTACTCACGTTCATTGTCACTATATCTCTGGAAAATAAGGTTTTCATAAATCTTTTTAAAGTTTGTGATGTTTTCACACTGTTTCTTACTTTGATAAGCAAACAAAAACACCAACATTTAGTGACAACCTGAATCTTAATATAACCATTTGCTTGTTCCCAAACCAAAAATTCCTCTCCTCCTCCTTTTTTCTGTGAATGAAAATCTATAATTTATAGCATGCAGAGCAACATCCCCGCTCTCTCATCCCTTCCCCCGTTCTTTCATCCTTACATCTCTGTGAATGAAAGCACAGCATCAGGGGTCAATGGGAATCTGATCGCTTTAGTCTTCGGAGATGTAGAGCAAGACATGAATAATCTATTAACCAAGACAGAGGAGAGAGAGGAGAGAGTATAGTGTGAGGATTATATAGATATTTCTTTAAAAAAAAAAAAAAGAAAAAACTAGCTGTAGTGTTCCACAACTTTCCTGCAGCATCAGAGGTTATTGGTGAAGATGAAAAACACTGGTTGCTATCCTTCAACTAAACCCAGCAGAAAGATTTAATGACGGCGCTATGGTAATAATATGGCGTTTCAGTGTTACTAAGCCATAAAGACAGGTCAGAAAAGGGAAACACGGATAACACAACTCGCTGGAGGACTCATAAAAAGGCAGTTAAGCAAAGTAAAACTTCAAGCTCCCTCCTGAATAAACACTAATTCTCTCTGAAACATAAACACACCGTAAAGAGGAGGTGATAGAGAGGCGAGGCTGAGTAAACAGGCCGGAATAACTGTTTTTCTGGAACTAATGATCTTAACAGCGTTCTCGCACACACACATTCACTTCAATAATCTCCCGCACTTTCTCAATGACCTTTGTCTGACACTAAACTCTGGCTCTGAGCCTTGTCTGTCTCTACTCTAGCCTGTCTCCTTCTCTCTCTGTGTGTGTTGTGTTATGTCTGTTCAGCAGACAGAGGTTACTGGGTAACTCCTTCCTTCCCCCACCCATCTTCTGGTCTTTCCATATGACCTACTCCATTGAAGCAGCTGGGATTCCATCACACACACACACACACACACACACACACACACACACACACACACACATACACACACTATACATTCACAAAAGCAATACTGGCATCTAATGCATGCCCTCCATTGCTGTGCACACGTATACATATTAAAAGGAAAAAAAGACGGATACAACACACAACCCTCCACTCAGCGATCCATTCACTCATCAATCATCTGCGCAGACAGAATACTCAGCATCAGTAAGTCAGAGGCCTCAAAACTATTGTTTTTAGTGGGTCAGAAGGGGACCCATCAGTGGTGCATTTGCATGATTACATGCAGAATATGGTCGACTCAAGATGTCAAACTAAAAGGGCTGAATCAAGGAGACAATTGTGCTTCAAATTTCCAACACTTAGCAAAAAAATATTTAACCAGCTACTTCCAGCGTGAAGATGGGCGATTTTTTTGTGAATTACAAATCTCTATTTTGTGTATGTGTGTGTTTGCTGGTGTATTCATCTCAGTGAAAAGCGAAGGGGCCTCCCTCTATAGGCTGCTCCTCCTTTGTGATCCATGAGAAAACCCTCTAAGTCTGGGTGGCACCCTGCAAAATACGCTCTGCACAAACCAGCACTAACATATTCAGACCCTGTTCTTTGTGTTTTTATGTGACTTAATGCTCAAGCATAATGCATGTGTATAAGCTTGATGTGGTAACACATTTACATTGATGTTTTCTCTTCAAACATCATGTAACTGTTCACACACAGCATGTAAATGACTTTGAAAGACGGAAGCACAATACAAATGTGGGCTTGGGAAAAATGATGGTATCAAAAGCAAAACTTCACAAAGACATTAAAAACAACCAGAAGAAAGAGGTGGGAGGCAAAGTTTGTCCAAAAGTACTGAAAGATTCTTTGATGTGGCAGAAGCAGAGGCTTTTTGCTGAGTGGCGATATGAGACAGGATAGCATTTACAGGGACAAAAGAAGCAGCTTAGATGAGATAAAGACAGCTGAGAGAAAAGTCAGGGGTGAGCGGTAGGGGAAACGGAGAGATATATGAAGTGTGAATGCAAAACATCCATAGGTAGAAAAAAATAAATATTATACCCAAAAAGACAAACACTCAAACATACACAAAAGCCCAGCAAGCTTGGCCGTCATGCCTAATTTTCTCTCCCCTGGCGTCTGACCCTGGCGCTCCCTATAGAGGCCCTTTGAAATTTAAGCCAGGATAAAAGAGCAAGCAACACAGAAAGAGCAGATAGAGGATACATGTCTGTCTGTTTTAGCAAGTGGACAGACAAGTCAAGAGTCTAGTCTGAAGCACACTGTGGTGCATGTTATCTTTGTACTTCACAGTGGTGACAAAAACAAGACCCAACATGAAGGAGAAAAAAATATACCCAGATATCTAACCAAGAGCAAGAATAAAAACACAGGAGTCAAAGGTGAGAGGGAGGCATGCAAACATCTAAGCTATTTAGCAGTTAAATAAGTCCTTCTTGTACGTTCTTTTCAATGGGTAAATTTTCATAGCCTCGTGTTAGCTTCCGTGCAATAAAAGACGGGTCACATTTACATGAACACGCCTGTTGACTAGGACGTTTAAAGGGTGTTATTTTACAGGCAGGGTGATTTGTACGCCTGAGCTTTTGGTGCCTTCAGAGAGGGTGGCAGTTTTGTTGCTAACTTAAGAGGTTTTACGTTGCTGTCAAGTTGGATTTGTAGCTAACCGTCCGTTTCCCCCTTGGCAACGGCGCTTTAAATCTAATGCTATCTAACCCAACACGACTGTTGAGAGGACAATACGTTGGACACTGGAAGCTGGAAAAGTTTGTAGGTTGGCAGGACAACATCAAGTTCATAAGGCCAAGACGGCTGAATAAATCGGTCACATAGTGGGTAACATAGCCAAAATCTTACATCAGTGTTCAATTTGATATCATTGCAACGATATTTATGTTATGACCTAGTAATTGATCTGAAAATGACATTGATCATAAAATATTTGAAACTGCTATGCATACAACTGCTTAATATTATGGTTTTGTGCCAGTAGTCCCATGTGAAAGAGCATAAATCCTCATTTATTTATTTTTTTTTAACCCTAACTGATGCAGTAAGTGGCTTCTCATTTCTTAAACAACGATCAGTCTGTAGTGAGCATAAAGATCGAAAAGGGTCATGTGGTCTGATGAGTCCAGACTGACCCTGTTCCAGAGCAATGGGCACATCAGGCTGAGAACAGAGGTGGATGAAGTGATTACCCATCATGCCTAGTGCCTACAGTACAAGCCTGTAGGGTCAGGTGAGCAATGCTATGTGTTCAAAAAATGATGGAAGTACAGTAAATATGGTGACACCGCATAAGCTTACTGAAATGATGCCATGGCAATGTTAATCAAAACTAAAGGTGGTCCGAAGAAATACTGTGGGACTTTTTTTTTTTGGACAGTCCTGTCATCATATTGCACAGCCAGCAATACCTCTGCATACGTGACACTATACGATCGTGCTGTTATTTATGTCTAGTCAGCAAGCAGGGCCATAATAACTCTTGACAATCTTGTCAAAAAAGAATAGCTATTTCTACCAATTCAGCGCTTTTCTGTCTATTCAATAATTCAACTCAGTCTTCTGGCAGCACGTGTGTAACATGTTTGACACACTTTCAAAAAAAAAAAAAAATGTCTTCCCAGTGGACACCGTCATTCAGAAAATCGTAGCAGAATGTAGAGACCGACCTCAGACTGCATTAGTGGTCATCACCATCCAGCCATACTGTCTCCACTCATATCGACTCCTGGTGCTTCTCACTCTCTTGTGGAACCTCTGAGGACCTGCTCCATCAATAACCACATGATCTAAGTATGTTGGTGTGTGTGCAGTTACACTTTATGTCTATCCTAGGCGTTCTGATAACACGTTTCCCTGTATTGAAATGGCTGAAAGCAGCTTGACATCATTGTGGATTCAAGTGTCAATGGGCGCCTGCAGCTGTTTCTAATCTACTGCTTTTAGACAGACAACTTAGTTACCATAGGGTACAAATAAAGGCCTTGATGCATTCTTGTACCTTTTTGTCTTTCTGCAATTCACAGATTCCTGCACATGTAGGTTATAAGACAATAAATGCACACATGCATATAGTCTAATGACAATAAATTGCTCATGCCATCACAATAGGATGTCTGCACATACAACCTTACGTTGGCAGCCACACTCGTTTCATGACCTACATTTCAACACAGGACTGTCTGCTCTTCTCTCCTAAGGGCTTATGTGTGTTATTAATGCAATTTTATAATTAACTTTACGCACAAAATGTCATAAATCTTGACACGAACTCTCAGATACAATACTCTGTGGAACATTTAAGTAGACGTCCACTGTGTGTTCTGTGTGTTAGCAATACACACAGTTTCAGTATGCCGCATATAAAACTCACTACTAGCTTGATTAAATGTGTGAAGTGAATAATGTCCAGTCTAGTAAATGACAGCATTCTGTAGGTAGCAGCTGGAATATTAAATTTATTTGCTACAACTAGAGGATCCATTGGCATCAACATTTCATTGCACGTGTAGCACTGAGGGCTTTTAGCTAACACGTTTAAAGCCAAATCACCTACAAAATACAACACCTTAAGAAAACTGGTCCTAGAAAGCAGAAAAGATATATATATATTTACTTTTGCAGCCGTGCATGTGAGCTTAGCTTTACAGTGGTCGCCTCTGCTACTACCATGACCCTCATGTTCATCTCATGCTGCTGACGAGAGGGTCTTGTCTGATTTCGACACAGAGGCACACAGACAGACAGACTGAGTTAATTTAGGTTAAGTGCCTCCAGTAGCTCAAGGGCACAAAGCAACAAGCCACCTGGGGCTAGCCTGCAACTCAGACTGAGCGCTGTTTGTGCACAAATGTACTGTTTGTGTGTGTGTTAGCAACCTAGAGATCCGTGTGTGTTTATTTACAGCTCACTGGGGAAAATTAAAAAAAATATATAGTGTTTGACCCACTTCCCACATTGCACCTCAGTTCTCATCGGCAACCACAGTAGGTCATTTGAGGAGGGGAGGAGGTGGTCGCCACACCAAACCATCCAATCAGCAATCATATTATACAACCTCTGACCAATGACCACAAGTTCAGGAAGTGGACAAGACAATCAGACCTGGGGCGATAGTGCAATCAGGGGGTTAGATTATTTGGAGTCGGATGTGAGTTCTGGTGGCGGCCTGGAATTGATTACCGGTATTACCAATATAATTACACTGCATGACTGGCTTTGGATTGGCTCAACATCACATTGATCCAATTTAAATCTCAGTGTTGCATTTGTTGGAGATGCCGGTAAGACTTTATATCACTTTTGAACAGTTTTTCAGCATTTATCATGCATTAAATGGTTTTAATATTCAACTGTTAGCATGTATAGTAACATATGGGCCTCTGGGTATAGACGTTCTGCCTTCCATTTGCTGCCTGGCCCATGTTGGAGATCCCAAAGGACTTCACAAAACCTTTGCATCTAATCTTCTTTTCCCTTTTGGATTCAGCTCTGTCGTATGTTCAGGGCTGCCAACCAAACCCTCAGAAAACTTGCATTTACAAGCTGGACAGTGTTCCAGGCATAGAGTCAGCTCTGCGTAGGAGTATACATTCGTCGTGTGCCGTACTTTAAATCTTGCTTTTGGCCCAGATTCTCATACAGTCGTAAACATTTTGATTGCACTGGGTGTTTGTTCCACTTGATTTCATGAATTTATTTTACAAATTGTAGATTTTCTAAAAAAGAGAATAGTAGTCTGGAAAATATATTTTCAACTTCTTTTTTCCTAATCCAGATGTAAAAATTAACACAAATCAAAGTCCTTATTTTTCCGTGCTGCAGAGAAACCCTATACATCCTTGAGAACTCAAGATGATTTGAAGGCCAACTTTTCACCTTCCTTAGTGAACATATTTTACATTATTACTGTGTGAGAGCATTACCAGCTTCTTAACACTTGCATATCTCCAGGCTAAAGAGGTTAATGGGGAAATATTATTCCAGCTTTTTATTGGTCAAAGAATTGCCAGGACTAAGTACAATCTCAGCCACTATGGCTTAAGACTCTTACTCTTGTGCGTAAAAGTTGTTGTTATGCACCCATGACTGTAATC
>JAPTMW010000017.1:1950013-1960086 GCA_029822955.1 Ostorhinchus angustatus | reverse complement strand
AAAAAGTATCCCCAAACTAATGACAACCTTTAAAGCTTTAACTGATTTAATTGGAGGTGAAAACGCAGAGCAGCACAGAGGGACGCACAGATGGACAGAGGTAATACCTGACAGATGCAAGTGCAGCAGAAAGCAGATAAAAATGTAAGTGCCAAATAAACGTACACACCTTTTTAGTAATGATTTGTCAAAGACTACCGAGTCGATGAATGTCCTGTTTCTGTTACAGTTTTCAGATTTTCAAGTTACAGTCAACCCTTAGCAAGAAAAAAAACCTTGAGACTATGAGATATGTGCAGTACCTCGTGGGAGGGGGAGCATTTAACATTGGTTAAATAAGAGTAAAGTGATTTGAACTGCAATTAATGCAACTATATCCTCTTGAGATCCAGCAATGCACTTTTGTCCTCTACTGGGGGTGACTTTCACAGCTTTACTTATCAGTACCAATCAAGGCAATTATTTAATGTAAAAAAGCCAAAACCTTTCCTGGGTCTCAGGAGGATAAGACATCATGGTCAAATCATTTTTCCTCCCATTTCATATGATTTAGTTGTTTTGAAAAGAACAATTAGGTGCTCCAGCCTTTGACTAATACAATGGTAGGGTGTAAACTGATGCATTAGCCACTAAAACCTGATAAAACCTAAGAGAAAACTCAAAAATACTGAAATATTTCATATGTCGCCCTCTGGTGGTGAGTCTGCAGTCTGCCGCCACATATGCAGACCCCACTTTGGGGGCTCTACATATGAGGACTTAAAGCGCACCCGTATATAACAACTTTGGTAGAAGAGGAAGGGACTGTGTGCTGGTTGTTATCCTGCCAAAGCCTCAGCAGATAGCCAGAAGCTAAAACAGCCATTACTGATGGTTATCATTTCCACAGCCTGGTGTAGTCAGCCAACACACAAGCTGATTACAAAACCAAAACCACTGCACTCACTCATAGAACATCATGAGCAAACCACTGTAAACACACACACATACACTCACACACACACTCTTAGCCCACTGGGAAGGCCAAAAGATTTTAACTGTGGCCTAAATTGCTGTTAACACTGTTTTTGCCCTGAATCCATAAATACATGCACTCAGTGGGTCATTCAGTTCACACACAGAACCACATCAGGGGGTGTATAGTAATGCAGACCTGCACCCACTAATGGCATCATTGTCACAACAGGGGGTGTTTTTCACAATGACACACAGACAAATATACATTATTTCCACTTTACAAGCAGTTAGTGATGATGGTAGAAGTGTGTGGCTGTGCTGTAAATACGAAAACACACATACAGAGTGAAAGTCATGTGCGTATGTGTTGGCTGGGACTGTTCAGGTTTTGCCCAAGCGCAGCATGCATGGCGGTCAGACTCTCACACCCCACTGCCCGTGAATGGGGATTATTACTGGTCGGAGGATGTGTGTGTGTATTTGTACCCACTTTTTTAAACAATGCAACAGCTGTACTCGTTCAAGTCAGGACAGCACATACTGTGTTTCTGCTGATGGATGTGTATTTACATGCACGTGTATACACTGTGTGATATGCTCTTATGGATGTGTATTAAATGCTTTCACATAGGTTTCAGTGTGTGTTGAGGGGGGAAGTTAAAGCGGAAGGCTTTGAGAAAGGGACAATAGTAACCAGGGAGACACATAAGTTTTGAATGGAGTGAGAGGAGCACCTGCATGCTGAGTTAGTCTTCTGTCCGGGGAAGTCATCCACAGGGAGTCAGCTATTGTCTTCTGAAACTTCACCAACAACAAAACTTTTCCAACACTGTCCCTGGAAACATCACAGCTTAGCACTCGCCTCCTGAGAGGATTTGTTTTCACATTGTCATCTTTCTAAAAATACAGTACAGCTCCCCGCCAAGTGACTTTGTAGCACCTCTGAAAAAGTCTCTGAGAACCTATTGTCATGTAAATTATTCAGGAAAACAAAAAGGACCTCTGGTAACGAATTCACTAATTAGTTAAATTCTGGCAGTTAGCTGAAATGAACCAAGGGCGTTATACAGAAAAACAAGAAGAGGAAGAACAGTTAAAGGATCCATACCACTTTGTCTTCTGAAAACTGTCCCACAAACACATAACATCAAGTACACATTACGATATGATCAGGCAGAGCCACAGACCCAACATCAGTGCAGAGTCCCAAGTTAAACTAGTAAAGTTCTGTCAACATTTTAGGTGAGTTAATAATATCAGCCATCCTGCACCGACAGCATCTCTTGTTCTGTCTAACGTTTTCACACTTTTCACCTCTTCTCCATTTGTCATCTCTTCCCCTCCACTGGAGATAAGCAGCCTGTCACAGTGAGTGTGAGAACGTCCATCAACCACACTACCCACAAGGCCAGAGGGCAGGTAGCGGGTCAGCCTGGGGTCGAGAGGTCACGGTCTCTCTAGACAAACAGCACAGGTGCTTTGGATATTGAAGGGGTGTCTTGTTACAAGTTCGTATAGATTAAGAAGAAAACACGTTTAATGAGGTTCCTAAATGAAGGGTGCTGACAACTTAAGTCACCTGTGATTAAAGAAAATAGAAGGAATCAGAGTTGACGTTGTGAAACTTCCTCCAAAATCCAAATCAATTTAATTCCCTTATTCCTGCAGGACATTTTATCCTCAACCACTTATTCAAATGTAAGACACCGTAGAGCTTTGGAAAACACTAAAGACAACTACAACTATCTGCAAAAAAAGATAAAATGAGACGACAATTTAATAGTTTAATAACCCAGAATGTTTACTGTCGTGCAGGTAAAAGTTATTAACTGAAAAGCAATGACAGAGTTAAAGTTAAATATAGGTTTGCATATATAGCTATACAGGTCATTGCCCTATAGGCCAAATTTAACATGACCAATCCAGACAAAAAGCACATCAAGCTTATTATGTTTTTCCAAGAGTCATGCGCATACTTTCCTGGGAATCGCACATAGGCACAGATCTTGCTTGAGTCACATGGTACACATACACAGACAGATAATTCACATTCATGCATGACACACATTCATGCAAGCACCTCCGGCTGGAATTTTAAGCATAATTTGCTGCAGACATTCAGGTTTCTCACTAATTTACACCAACTGCATGTTTACACTTTTGGCTGTAGTTCACAAATCTGTAAACTGAACTCCAAACATTTTTTTTGAATCATTTATTGCTCTTTTCTAATATTAATAAGACTCCCATAATAATCTCAAGTGTTTAAATGAGTAAATCTGCTTAAATTCATGGGAAGTGACACGGATTTGGGTTTGATTAACTGAAGTAAAGGCTTGTTTAAGGTGTTCAAAGTCAAACACTGGTCTGATACAGATTAAATAACAACTCAGCTCATCTATGCCAATCAATTAAATATTACTATGAATTAAATGAGCCTTACTACATTTTAGTTTTAATTACACAGGCCTCATTCAGACTGGATTAGTGTTCCAACTACATCCAGTCTGAGAGCAAACTGATTATAAGAGGAGATTTCTCACCAAGGGAGCATCTTAGTATGGCTGGATCAGAACATCTGTCCTTACCCTTCCACTGCTGCCCACAACCCAAACATCTGAAGCCACTATAATGCTCACACATCTGAGTGAACTGTAATTTGTGTGGTCGACAACAAACCAGGGTGCACTGGATCAAGTTCCGCTCAACCAAAAAACATGTTATTCCAGATTGGACATGGACCGAGCTGCCCTTAACTGACCTCACAAAGAAGAAGCTGGATAATTTCTCAGTTTGCTTGACAGGTCTTAGGTCTCCTTACATGAAAAGTGATGTTGTACTTTGATACCTCTTACACTGCAGGAAACCTCCAATTTGACCGAGAAGGAAAATTACTCCAACTAATCCCTACTCTGTCCCCTCTAATGTTTCTTTTACATGTTCTACTGGAGCAGGGCTCAAGTGTAGAAGTAACTTATGTAACGAACCAAAAGCTTCACCAAGAGCCGCTCTGCCCACCGATCCAAAGGCTTACACTAAAATGCAAGGCTTTTTTATTGAGGGGGAGGGTTAGCCTGTGGTCAAAACAGATGAGAATTTACTTTGGCCACAGCTGGATGTGGAAGAACATGGACTATAAATGTGTCACATCTGTTTCAGAATTGGAAACCCCGACTGAGGGGCTGCTTAAATCATAAGACATTCACTAAGTGGCAGCCTAAAGTAAAGTATTGGTCACAACACAGCGGATAATGCAAGGAACAGTATTTGGGTCACTTTTTCTGACCAGATAAAACTGGAAACCTAAACTGACAGTGCTCTGTTATTTTGTTTATTGTAACTAACTTAAATAAAGACCAAAATGTCTTTTACCTGACCTGAATATATTCTGAAGTACATATATTTTAAACATTCTATACTGTTTACACCAAGTACAACTGTGTAGGAAAGAATGAAGTCAGTATGTCAGCCTTCAAACTCGTGATCATTCTCCGTCCCAGCTCACATCTGTTTCTCTCCGGTCCCTTAAGACCAGATTCGCACGGTGTGGAAACTGCATTAGCTGACAATATAAATTACTGCATACAGCTGATGAGCGGGGATATTGCCATAAATACTTGGTGAGTTTATATTACCTCATTTTTGGAAGCTGTGTCTACAGGCTGCATTCAGAGAAAAGTATTTGGTTTTCACAAGAAGGACAATTTCTTCTCTCACTTGAAAACCATTTTTTCCATTTCATGAGAAGCTGCTGAGAATACGAAGCCAAACAACACCATTAAACGCCATTCTTCTGTTCAGACTGGGATATTTCCTTTTAATTTTCAACACATAAAAAGAAAGTTTTTCTTGGAACTGCACAACATCCATTATTGGGTACGATGATGCATCAGTGCATCATGAGGCAGTTTTCTGCAAAAGTGATGATGAAAAACTGGGCATAAAACACAAGATGGACGTACCAGTCCAATTCACTTCCCCTTTTATGCATTGCATCATAAGGACTCAATACTTGAGCCATTTGTCTGGTGTACAAAGATCAAAAGGGCATGACCAGGTATATTCATCGAATCAATCATTGTGTACATGGATATTGATGTTGAAAAAACTAAGAAAAATGCAAAATGAGGCTGCCAGTAAAAGACGGCCCAGATTTCCCCTTATCTGACCAGTCAAGTAACCGCCAACACATGGTCCCACTCTGCAGGAAAGCAACCCAGCAACTGCTGCCTCACCAGCTGTTATTGTGAACACATTCAGACACACATCCAGATGCGTATATGTGCACCCATTTACACAGCACTGGGCTATGCTAAAATACACTCCAAAGTTGCAAAGGCAACAAGATCTGAAGCTCAGACAGTGGGATGTGTATGCATCTTCCCCTAAGAATGAATCAGAGGAAAACTTGGAAGAGCAACAATCAAAAACCCAAAAGATATAAAAAGAACAGGTAGGATTAAAGTCAATGAGCATGAAGTGGTTGAAGAGGGAAGAACAAACACACAAATGATTAAAGAGAAATAGAAGGAAGGTTCCGTCCACTAAGGAAAAACACATGAGGAAGGATACTGTGCAGAGGAAGCCGCTGTGACAGAGATTACTTTCCACACAAAGACGAGACATCGATTTAAACTTTTCTTTGTTTCAAAACGTGAGGGAAAACACCCACGCAAATACTTAAACACTCATGTAATGCTCCAACACACACACACACACACACACACACACTTACCTTTTAGGCAGAACATGGCTCTTCCTCATTTATCCACATAAACTATACACTTTATCCTATTCTTTCTTGTCTACTTGTCCCACTTTCTTGGTTTGTCTCTTTCCTCCTCTCTGCCTTTCTTCCCACCAGTCGGTCAAATCTTTCACACTGACACAGATCCTGACACATACACTCTTCGCTCCCACTGCCTCCCTCAACATCCCTCACTCCCACTCTGCCTCCTCTCACACACACATACATGCGTGTGCACACCCTGAGTGTCAACCAGCCAACTTGTGCACCGCAGGAAACTGCTTTCCACACCCCCCTCTCCCCTGCTTCCCCTCTCTCGCTGGCGCTCTCTCTCTGTAGGTCTCTCCACCAGGGTGACAACCCCCTCATCTCCCCGCCCCATCAGCGTTAAGAGGTAGACAGCCTGAAGCCTGGTCATGCTCTAAAACTCTGAAAGCTACGGTTACACAAAACAACATTAGTTTCCTCATGGACAAATAAAAATACATATTTAAATGCAAATACTGTGCAACATATACATTTTAAAAGCAGGTGAAATAACAACAAAACTACGCAAACACTGTGTAAGCCTCATAAAGGATAGTGATTGTAGGGAATCTGGGCAGTCAGCAGTTCAGAGTGAGGCAGGGGGCCCCGGCTTGAGGCCGATCCATTGTTCGCTGATCAAATATAATCACTTTAATCCCCACAATTCAACTGTCTGTTATCAGAAGCAGCTACTAGCTTGATGCATCCAAACCTTCCACCCTGAAAGACCAGCAAAGTCACACAAATGGGAGACAGAATCACTGAGTCACTTACAGACTACATGCAACCTTTGCTATCTAAATAGCCATTTTAGGACAGAATTAGAAAATAAAGTTTGTCTAGTGCCAAGAGATATCCTTATGTATTTTACCACAATTAAAGTTTCAGTGCATTTACAGAACTACAAGTAAATCACAAAACTAAAGAAAACGGGGAAATTTGTCATTATTGTGTTGAGTGTACAGATGAATACCTTCAGTGTCATAAAATAAAAAGTAGTCTTGTTTTACTATTACTACTACTACTTTTTGATTCATTTGGTGTGTAGTCTACAGTTTTACAACTGCATACCATCAGAATAAGTTTATGGTTGTGAAAATAATATCAAAATGTGTATTAAAAAAAAAAAGAAGTATTATTTCATTTTTTGACAGATGGAGCCACTTGAAAAGGGCCCAAGAGCCAAATGTGGCCCGGGAGCCACAGGTTGCCCACCTCTGGTCCAGACAAAACACCTATTTGTATAAAGGTATTCAGCTGTAAATGTGAAGTGAAAAGTGAAAATGTAAAACAACTGCAAAGAGTTGCATAGCAGAGGCCACTACACTGTTAATTACCTATAATCCTGCAACCTTAAAATAACCAAAAGAGCGAAGCATTACAGGGAAAAGATAATGCACAAATGAAGATGTGAACAGGAAAACTGAAAATGAGTTTGTGATACAATGTTTGCAAAGCCCCCCCACCCCACTGATTTAACAGCAGTGAAAAACCTTAGTCAAAAAGACATAATGGAAAAATCAATACACAATTAGCTCTTTAATTGTCTTCTTTGAAGAGGATGTGCTCTGCTGGAAAAAAAAAAAAAAAAAAAACTTGACAAGAAAGTGACAATGTGTCAACCTTAAGTTTGTTTTTACTCCAGACACGACAGACAAACACAAAATGGCATTGATTTCCAATGAGGCTATATCATGACTGCAGAAAACGCACTATTTGGCTAATTACATAAGGTAAACACGCTGCTCTGGGCTATATTCTTATGAGAATGCAGGTTTTATTTCTTTATCCAACAGAACACCCACTGAGTATACTGATAAGTGTGTCTTCTCTGGTTAAAAGTCTGCTGATATGTCAGACCTCACACACACTGCCTGTCAGGGCATGTAGTGGAACATCCCTTTATATAGTTCACTGTTTTTTACTGCAATATTATGTGCGTCATTATGAAATATCACATAACATTAGGGCCATTTTTCAAACTTAATAACCTAGGTCTGTTTGGCAAACATTCTGCATAAAACTACATACTGAAACATATTATGGTATGATAGCAGCTGTTTTCTGTCATGTACATACATGCTTCGAAAAAGGGTAAAACAAAAACAACAGTAACATAAGTAAAATAAAGTAATGTAAAAGCAGTACAGTATTTCACATGTACAGTCAATGACTAGAACTAGATGATCTTGATTGTCTTGTGTGCATGTGCACAATGTGTGTTGTGACAATGTTAATCCCACCCCAACTGGGGGTTTGAGGCTATGACACGTCTGCTGTGACCAGATGTCACCAATTACAGACTGACTGATTAGTGTGTAATTTTGAGTGTGATGCTGTGAGTGACATGGAGGGCTTTTGCAAGGATGACTGGATAAAATGAGAAAGCCACAAAAACACAATCCTGGAAATAATTAGCAATTTAAAAACACACAGACACAAAAAAACCCATGAATAGAGCCACCTAACCAGACAATAAAACCTACTTCATCAAGCTTTCACCTTAATTGGCTGCTATTTTGTCCAAAATGGCTTCAGTGTTAACCTTCCCTATAAAACCTTTAGCTCTGCGGGAACACTTGAGGTCTGCATAATCACTGCTCTCACAAGGCTAGAGGAAGGAAAAAGCAGAGAAGTGGAATTCCTTCCTTTTTCTAAATCACTTTAAGATGACGGGGAGCATAAATAACAATAAGTAGTTAATTTGAAAAGTCGCTCTTTGTTTAAACTCTTACAGATTAATGTAAGAAGTCAGGTTCAGTCACTGAAGTAGTAAACAGTCATACCTTCTTTACACTTTAGGCGATTTAGGAGACTGTACACAGCTAAATAACAAAACCATTACTGCTTTTTATGGCTAGTAAAACACGATGAAAGTATAGTTAGGTCAGTTCCAGATATGTAAATGTGGAAGTTTACAGCAAAGGCAGCATTCAGTATTTTTGTGCATGTTAGAAATTTTCCTGAAAGATATTATCTTCAAGTGTTGCTACCTTTTGTGAACTGTTAACAACAGACACGTCAAGAACACTACAGCAATTGAATGCGTGGCAGCACAGGTTTTTTTTTTTTTTTTTGCCTAAATGACAGTCTTCTTTAACTACAGGATAAACACTACACTAACAAACACTAACACTATGTTTAGAGGTAGAGTCGTCCTCCAACACAGTCATTGCCGACAGTTAAAACATTGCAAATAGGTGTGGATCATGACAAGGCCCCTCCAATGAAACTAAGACAACATATTATGTTTGGCAATAACGACTGGAAAACAAATGCAAATTTGTCAGACACGCAATGACAAGATATCTGAAACTGGAAAAACGACCCTACCAGGCCTATCACTGAAGTTGTAGTAGTTCAGTAATAGAGCGTCTCATAAAACAACGTGACTAAGCCTGTATAGTTTTTGATAGCATTAAAGCTACTGTATATATGATGCATGTATCGAGATTATGAACTACAGCGTGGCTTGTGTTGTGATATTTGTGCGTCCTATGGATAAAACACCAGCCCAGGACATTTATCCTCTAACACAGCAAAAACAGGTTCACAAATATAATCTTCTGTTTTCCTCACAGTTCTTCCTTGATCATCAAATCAGGGCCTGGATTATATTTTATCATACAAAAGGTAATAGGATATATAGAATACGATACAAATTGTGCTAAAAAGGTGGATGATGTAAGTAGAGGATTTAGTGTTTTAACAGGACATCAGAGGTAATGCCATTTAATACGGGCTAAAACTGAACTGAGATGTGCATCGGGCTTTGTGGAGTTTTTTTTCTCCGTTATACAGTAGGTCTGATCTGGGATCAACTAACACACATTAAAAATAGGTTATGGGAGTGGAAGGGAGCTGGTACTTACCTGGAGGGCACCGCAATATCAGCACATAGGGAAGAAAAAGACAGAAAAGGCAATTAGAAGCATGGAAATAAGAGTAAATATAATACATATTTTCTTTGGTGATTAGGTATGTAGGTTGTATGCTTGTGTACATCTATGTACAGTAAAAGTGTGTGTGTGTGTGTGCCCTGGGCCATGGGCCACATCACCAGATTTCCATGTCTGTCTTTTAATGAGGCCTTACTGGTTTATACATCATCACCCCCCCGAATTATCATCTGCTAATCTGGATTTACACATGCACAGCATAATGAGTGCATTCATTCCTGTGTGTGTGGGATATGTGCTGCAATGTTTCCATGACAGATAGTCCAAAACCCACTAACAACACTGTTATGCAAGCGTTTTGTCTCATCTGAACCCTCTCAAATTTTACTAAGCATCTCCCACAGACAAATATATCCAAAAAAATCCTTTATAAATACTTATTA
>JAPTMW010000017.1:1449040-1459773 GCA_029822955.1 Ostorhinchus angustatus | reverse complement strand
GAGTACAAATGGACACCTGGACTTGTTCCTGCGATTCCTCCTGGGTCTTTCACTTCGAACCAATCAGAGCCTCCTACATGGTGTACTGATACAGACAAAAAGTAGCTCAAAGACCAATCAGAAAATGAGTGAGTACATAAAGAAGAAGATCCATAAGAATCTGTCTGTAGAGAGAAGCATCAATCTGTTCCACTGTCTGAATGAGCTTAATGACCATTCCCTGGTAGATCAGATCAAATGGTTTTTGTACTCAGAAGTTCTCCCTGGAGCTGATCGACTGTCACCAGCTCAGTGGTCAGCTATGGTCTTCATCTTACTGTCATCAGATAAAGATCTGGATGTGTTTGATCTGAAGAAATACTGTCGGTCAACGAGGGCTCTTCTAGGGCTGCTACCAGTAGTGAAAGCCACCAACAAAGCTCTGTGAGTACAAAGTTCACTGAGTTCATTGAAGATCCAATAATAATATACTATGTTATTCAAAAGCAAACAAAAGTTTAATTTCTCTCTAGCCTGAGTGGATGTAACCTGTCAGAGGGATCCTGTGAAGGTCTGTCCTCGGTTATTGGCTCCCAGTCCTCTAATCTGAGAGATGTGGACCTGAGCCATAATGATCTGCGCGACTCAGGGCTGGCGTTACTTTCTACTGGACTGAAGAGTCCACATTGTGCACTGGAGGCTCTCAGGTCAGATTTCAGGTTTTGGTATGATCAGTATGATATTTATTGTTATTCTTTGTCAAAATCTTATCATGAATCTTCATAAGCACTAAGGTTTTCTAATGTAAATTTGTCTTTAGGTTGACTACCTGTAACCTATCAGAGAGAGGTTGTAAAACTCTGTCCTCAGTCCTCAGTTCCCAGTTTTGTAGTCTGAGAGAACTGGATCTTATTAACAATAATCTGAAGGATTCAGGAGTGGAGCTTTTATCTGCTGGACTGAAGAACATAAACTGTACACTGGTGGTGCTCAGGTGAGATTTCAGCTGTTGGTGTAATATGATTCTATATGGAATTTGTTTTCTTAAAAATGTTGGAATGCAGAATCTTATTTTCTAATGTATATACTTCTTCAGGCTCACTGGCAGTAACCTGTCGGAGAGAAGTTGTGAAGCTCTGTCTTCAGTTCTTAGCTGCCAGTCCTCCAGACTGAGAGTTCTTGACCTGAGTAACAACAACCTTCAGGATTCAGGAGTGAAAATATTTTCTACTGGACTGAAAAGTCTGAAGTGTACACTGGAGACTCTCAGGTTTCTTGAACATTCACTTGGTTACAGATTCACTTGTTTACAGATTTCACTTGTTTACTTTAACTAAGGTTGGGTGATCTCACAATCTTAGATCATAATCACTCTTAATTTGTCATATTATCAAAACATTCCTCATCAGTTGAAATTCTATTTGAATAACCTGTCGACTCATGCCATTACAGACACATATACAGACTGGGTTTATGATCCTGTAGGGGAAATTCATTTTTCATGAACTCAAGAAAAACAAAGAAAAAAAAACAGAACAGGCAATCATCATTCCATGCATCATTAGACTGAGGTGTTGTGGACTGATGGCAGTGGACAAGAAGAAGGATCTTCATCCACTGGAGCTGCTTTACTGGCTCATCAGAGCAGAATAAAGAGGATGATCTGGTTTTTCTAAGATACCCTGCCCTTTACCCAGTGTGTATTTCTCAGTCCCCAGTGTTTTCCACATTCTCCCCAAAAACCAAACCAGCATTTTTCACCAGTTTGTCCAGTTGTTTTGTGTCCTTTTGACAGATGCTACCTCCCCAGCATAGAAGAGTGTACTGAGTACAACCAACTTGTAAAACGTGTAGCATCTTAGGGCAGACGTAAAAGGACCTGAGCTTCCTTAGGAAAAATAGCCAACTGTGTCCCTTTTGATAGAGTTGGCCTGGAGAATTTTTCCTAATTATTGCTTTTACTGAGAATTTGGCCTTATGGTTTTGTGGCATTGCTTTCTCCAAGTAAGCAAACTTTTGCATTTTGTGTTGCACTAAGATTGTAAATAAGATTGTAGATAAGATTGTAAATATTTTTGGCTTTATCACCCAGCCCTTCAACAACAGTGCTACAACATTGAGCCTAATGTTTTCTAATGTATACATTTCTTCAGGCTGGCTGTCTGTAATTTGTCAGAGAGAAGCTGCGAAGTCCTGTCGTCAGTCCTTGGCTCCAAGTCCTCCAGTCTGAGAGATCTGGACCTGAGTAACAATGATCTTCAGGATTTAGGAGTGAAGATACTTTCTACTGGACTGGAGAGTCCAAACTGTACACTGGAGACTCTCAGGTCATAAAGTTGTATTATTTTTAAATTAATTTAATTTAGTAATGCATTTTTAAAACACCTGCAGGGGTTTTAATTACTAAATATTTGATTCCAAGTATTGTGCCACCGTTTTCTGTTTTCAGACTGTCAGGATGTTTAATCACAGAGGATGGCTGTGCTTCTTTGGCCTCAGCATTGAGGTCCAATCCCACAAATTTGAGAGAACTTGACTTGAGCTACAATCATCCTGGAGAACCAGGAGTGAAGCTTCTGTCTGTTCAACTGGAGGATCCACAGTGGAGACTGGACACTCTCAGGTATGGACAGATGAGTCTGCGTTTTTCACATGTCTCTTGTTGAATCTGTCATTTTAAAGGATAACCAAGGAAACATAAATCAGACATTTCAAAGTCTGTGCAATAAGTTTGTTAAATAATTCCCTGCAGTTCTGTTCTTGCCATAACAATGCAATATTTATACAATATTTATTCAAACATAAATGCAATATTTTTATAGACTTGCTCACAGATAAATACACTGTTAATAGTGTTAATATTGTATCGAATCATATTCATATGCCTATTTTTTATTTTATTCTACTTTTAGATCTTTTCTATCTACTTTTTGTAAAATGTCTATTTTCTTATTTTACTTTTTAGTTTTTGTAATTTTATATTCGCTCTATTCTTATTTTTTTTAACGTATTGTTTTTTATTCATATTGTTTCTCTGACTGGAGAAGCACTTCTATTCTATTCTATTCTATTCTATTCTATTCTATTCTATTCTATTCTATTCTATTCTATTCTATTCTAGAGCTTGTTCAGATATTCATTCTGTGTGTTTCTCCCTCCAGGGTAGACCGCTGTGGACCACACAGGTTAAAACCTGGTCTGAAGAAGTGTAAGTGCGGTTTATGTTTAATACATATTTTAGAATTGTAATATTTGTTCATTTAAACGTTACTGACATCAGAATGTGTCATTGTTCCATTTTAAAGTTATGCTGTCATTTTAACTACGGAATTAACTTATTAGATATTTGATTAACTGCATGTGTTAATATTTTTCTTCAGATTATTGTGAACTCACACTGGATGAAAACACGGCACAAGATTGTCTTCAACTGCTTGACAACAAGAGGACAGCATTACATGGGAAGTACCAGTCATATCCTGATCTTCCAGACAGATTTAACTATTATTGTCAGGTGCTGTGTTCAACTGGTCTGACTGGTCGCTGTTACTGGGAGGTGGAATGGAGTGACCGGGTTTGTATAGCTGTGACTTACAGAGGAACCGCAAGAAAGTCCTGCAGTCGTGTGTTGATGTTTGGAAGAAATGATACGTCCTGGTGTCTGTGCTGCTTTGATGGTGGTTACTCTGTCTGGCACAACTGTACACGAAGACTCGTCCTTCGGTCCCTCTCCTCTTCTGGTCGAGTATCAGTGTATGTGGACCATTCTGCTGGATCTGTGTCTTTCTACAAAGTCACCTCTAATGATCTGATCCACCTCCACACCTTCAACACTACATTCACTGAGCCTGTGTATGCCGGGTTTAAGTTTGACAGCTATCATGCCACAGTGTCTCTGTGTGATGTGGACCATGTCGGGTCTAAATAACCTGGTGTCAGCACTTAGATCCGTGGACTTTTTTTGTTCCTGTTCAGTCCGTGAAGTCTTAGAACTGTCCCCAGTTTTTATATTCAATTCAAACATTTATATGAAGTAAATCACACATTAGCGATCATTGATCGTGAGTTTAAATTTGATGTCAATCAGAATCTCTGAATTCATAGATATTTTTTGAAATTCCTATTCTTGCACTGAACAAATGAAACACATCTCATTGAGCAGATTTTAGAGTGTCTTCTATTTCACTTTTACTACTATTCACTATTTTTTCAATAAAATTCTGGATTACTCATAGATTCCCTGTCATTATTTTGTATATCAGTGAATTTAATGTGCTAATTAAATTATTCAGATGTACTAAATACAGATTTTTTTTGGTTTTTGTTTTACCTTCCGGGTTTATTGAACTGTAAACTGTTTTTTTATTTTATAATGCAACCACTTTGTTTCTGAATATTTGATTCAATTCACCTTTGCTCCAAAGCTACACTTTCTGACATTAACCAAAATATTTGGACTGATTTTAATAGATATAATTTTTTTCACAGTTTCTTTAAAAATCTGAGGTAGATATTATCCATGAACTTAATTTGAGATCCTGTGTTCTTTGTTTCTGCTTTCTCTGCAGAAAAGAAGTTGAATCACTGACTTGTTTTATTTCTGTAAACACTGAATCTTATTAATGATGTTGGAAATCGGGTCCTACTTCTTTTTTAATGTTTAACAACCAAGAAACTGATTATTATTTAATAAACTTGTTTTTTGGAGAAACACCACAGTCAGAGTTCTTCAGTTTCTCCTGAGCATGAACTTATTTTTATGTATTTATCTGATGTTTCTATTTGTTTGTAGATTGTGTTTTATTCATAAATTTGTCGATTTAAAAAAAAAAAAAAACTTTCACTGAAGGAACGCGCACGTGCACGCACAGAGGCGGTGGCTGACACGGCGGTGACCTCTGACCCCGCCCACAAGTGGTGAACGGGTGTGAGGACTGCGGTCAGCTGTGATTTACGGCAGTTGAACTTTCTGCCATCAGAGAGGCTCAATATTAATAATCGATTAATTATCCGTCTTTGGGGCGAACCCCGTCCTGCTGGCACGGTAAGAACAAGAGTTATATTCTGAGAAACGGATCTGTTTTTACCGCTGTGGTTTAAACTTTACTTTTATCAAAAGTTGTATTAAATGTTTCATTCTACACTACGAAATCTAATTAAAAACGGATGTTTTTACGCTAAGATGTCACGGAAAAATCCATCTCGCAGCGTCAGTTAGAAACTCAAGCTAAACAGGAGCCTGTGATCAGATTAACATTTTCGGCTCTGGTAAAATTTTTATATTCAACCTAGAAGTCTGTTTTTTTTGTTTTTTTTTTGCTATTGTCCGTTTTTAACACCATCAAAAGAAACGGGCTTCAACAGGCAGGTGGCAATGACGTCTTAATATGAGTTGACAGAAAAGTATATGATATTAACGCTGTGAACTGATTTTATGGATTATTTCTGCGCCGAATTTACCAGAGCAATCCTTAGGAAATATAGCATATGTCAGTGGTTGTCAACTATTCGGAGTATTTTGTATGAACTGTAGATTATTATTAAATTTGGACGCTTTTGAGCAGAGTCTGGTATGTTTGGTAGTGGGCATGATGCCATCGTCAGGGCGTGTCATGGTGGGAAAAACTACTGCCTGCAGACAAGCAGAAAGTCAGCCTGAAAAATCTGATTTGAATTTCAGTTGTTGAGCAACGACATGTTGTGAAACAATCGCTGCAAGAAACACAAAAAGAAGAAAGGTTGAGGAAACACAGTTTTTACTTATACTTGTACTGCAGTATTTTCAATGTATACCCGAGTTCTTTTTATATGTAGTATAGTGTTTTCACACTGTGTATTAGGCCTTTTACTTGTACTGCTGTGTTTTCAATTTAAACCTAAGTACTTCTATATGTAGTGTAGTATCTTTAGAGTGTTGGTACTTTTGCTCATACTCCAATATTTTCAATGCATACCTGAGTACTTTTATATTTAGTATAGTATTTTCACACTGTGTATTAATACTTTTATTTGTGCTGAAGTGTTTTCAGTGTATATTAATACTTTTACGTCTACCTTTTCAGTGTGTAGTGGTACTATTAGTTGCTGAATCTGATCATCTAAACAGTTGAGGCTGAAGCTGCAGAATTGCTTCATCTCACTTCTGGTATGAAGGAATGTTTCTATCTGAAATCTGTCATCACATCTGAACTCACACACCTTACAGATACACAACAACCACCCACATGTCTCTGTACCTTACCAACAGACCCCGCCCATCATCTCTACAGCCCTGCCTACACCACTACACTGCCTTTATACAGTGTGATCAATAGCTGTGAGTCAGACGCTCTTTTCAGTCCAAAGTGGAACAACTGGGCATGACACTTCACCACAACATCCAGACCTCTGTGCTTTTAGACTTTTTTGTGTTTTCTAACAGACCAAAATTAATTTCAAGACATATTTTAAGACAAACAACACACACAGTGACATGACGGTGATTATTTGCTGATAAGTAATCTAATTGTCATTTTCCTGCTGATCATAGTTGGGCACTCTGCACCGTCAGCTTTTCACTTCCTCTGAAAACACAGAAAACTCACTTGAACCTGTGACGTTAAGCTGACTGTGAGTCATTGAAGGTTACGTATGATCAGATCAAACAAACATAAATGCAACACAAAATCATCTGGAACTTATAATAGTGATGTCGGTGGTGATGACCTTTCAGTCAACCTTTATTTTGACAAGTTTAAATCTGGAGTTTTATTTTGAAAGGGTTGATTGGATATTAAACTGTATGTCTGCACCTTATTGTAGCCATGGCAGCTAAAACCATGTGGGGGAACTTGAAGGGGCATCTGGCCAGTAATCTTGCCCAAGACCCGGATGCCGGTCTGGAGGCAAACCTGGAGAACGCTGACCCCGAGCTCTGCATCCGCCTCCTTCAGGTACGTCAGCACAGAGGTCAGTGCTCAGTGTCTTTATGAAAGCGACTTTCTGGTCTCTACATCTGCATCTGTCCATACAGGTCCCCACCGTCATGAACTACTCTGGGCTGCGGCGGCGTCTGGAGAACAGCGACCAGGTGTGGATGGTTCAGTTCCTGGAGCTGCGGGGTCTGGACCTGCTGTTGGAGGCGTTGGAGCGCCTGTCGGGTCGCGGCTGCTCTCGGATCGCAGACGCTCTGCTGCAGCTCACCTGCGTCGGCGCCATCCGAGCCGTTCTGAACTCTTCTGCTGGACTACACTTCATCCTGGACAATGAGGGCTATGTCAGGACGCTGACGCAGGGTCAGAGGTCACCTGGTCACCTGTGTGTCTGTCCACCTGTCTGCTTACCTGTCTCACCCATCTGTCTGTGTGTCTTTAGCTCTGGACACAACCAACGTTATGGTGAAGATGCAGGTGTTTGAACTTCTGGCAGCTGTCGCTCTGTTTGACCCTCAGGGACACCGTCTGGCTCTGGATGCCCTCGACCATTATAAGGTGCTAATACCCTTACCTTTGCCCACACACCTGGCACCTTTAGTCCCGCCTACACCCATCTGATACCTTTAGCCCTGCCCACACACGTGACATTTTGTTTTATCTCCATCAGAGGGTTTGAGAGAATCCCAAAGTTTTTGGTGGCTTTCAGAGGCCAGGGGTGCTGTTCGATTTCTAACCTGGCTGTAACATCTGGAAGTAGTTCAACACAATTTTTATTTTAATATGAAATTCACGATTTAGCGTATATCATATATATATATATATATATATATATATATATATATGTATCTGTATATGTATGTATGACAATGTGTAAAACCCTCTATAACTAAAAAATATAAACTGTGAAAAAGAAAAGATGGTTAGGTAGCCTGAAAACCAGCTCCTTCCATCAGGTCTGGTTCGACTCTGTTGAGTTTTGATACTTTGACATTCATTTTTATGTGACTTTGGCTTAAGTTGGAGGTCAAAAGGTGTGGCTTCTGCACCTGAACCTAAATGAGAATCAGATCTTCGCGAGACCTAAGGATGAGCCGCAGTGATGGACAAATGAAGTAGAAGTAGCTCAGATATGAGCAGACGTCCTGCAGAACCAGTAGGAGTTTGATCCAACTCTGGATGTGAAACATTTCCATTAACTCATGTCGAACAGAAAGCCGGTCCTTATCAAACCTGCACTGAGGTCCTGGATCAGGTCTTTTGTGTCTTTTATCAGTGTTTAAACTCCGGGTGCGACTGAAATCAAACACTGCGTTCTGTTTCTCAAAGCGACTTTGCCCGAACCTGCCTGTTCCTGAGGCATGATGGGAAACTGTCCAGAACGTCTCAGTTGTCCACTCACACAAAGACACAACTGTCTGAAAAAATGATCATCACGCTGCAGACGTGAATCAGCTGAGCAGAGGATGCTGGATGACAACAGTGGAATTTAACCCCGTGGAACCAAATACTGGATCAACATCCTGCTGTGTTTTACAGAATTCAACATCAAATCAGGAGCTTTGTCCTCAGTCAGAGTTTGTGTTTGGAGGAGTTTGTGTATGTGAAAATGAATTTAAATTTAATCACCAAAAGTTGAAGCTGATTTGATCCGAGCTGTTCTTATGATGAAAATATCAGCCAGTGTTGATAACTATTAGGGTTAATGTTTAAATCATTCATTAATTGAAGTATAAAGGCAGGTTTTTGGCCTGAAAGTATAAAAAAATGATTTAGTGATTATTTTGTTCATTTCACAGTAATGCTACAAAAACAAAGAAAATATGAGTTCTTATTCATTAAGATGAAAATGATGCAAATGTAACTTATTTGTGTTTTTTTTTTTTTTTTTTAACTCTTCTTCATGGTCAGATACAATTATAAATGTTTCCTCCTGGAAACTTCCACATATTCAGCCCGTGCATCAAGTTTGACAGAGATTAACCAGATTTGATGGAAACATGAATCAGATCCAGATGCACAAATACCCTAAACTCAACAAGAAGTTCACCATTTGAGTTTGATTTGCATCCCCCCCATTTTCAGTTGTATTGTAAAAATATTACTATAATATTTACCCCCTTTGTCTGATCTTCAACCATAGTAAAACCTTTCTCAATAGCTGCAGCTTTAATTTGATACATATTTTCTTCAACAGTGAATAATTGTTCTCTACATTCATTTTAAATTACTGTCAACATTTCACAGTCTACATTGTTGCAGTTACAGTTTGTTAATGATATAACAAATATAGAAGTGATCTGTTAATTATTAAAATCTATCACAAAGAAGTGACAATAGTACACTTAAAGTGTTAAAATGTTACCTCTGCTCATGCCTAGTGTTGAAATTAATCTCTTCACATTCTGTACTTTACAGTTTTTTTAACCATTAAAGTTTTGTATCACTGAACATCTTCAGAATAACATAAAAGCATGAAGTTAAATTGAATAATTACGTTGATTGTAACTGATGGTCTAGAAGAAATAGCAGAGGGCCAGTCAAAGTTGGAGGATTCAGCTGAGTGTGGGCTGATGGGATATGTAGTCATAAATAGATGTTATCGCTGGGGACCACAGAAGATGAAGAAAAAAAAACTTAAATACCTACTCCTCATTCGAACCAGTGAGACTTCTGTTGAAATATAACTCTATTAAAAGTCTGTATGTTGTGTTTTGTCCAGAGTGTGAAGAAGCAGCAGTATCGCTTCAGTGTCATCATGAACGAGCTCCACAACACCGACAACGTTCCCTACATCATGACACTGATGAGTGTCATCAACGTCCTCATGTTTGGACATGAAGACCTGAGGAAAAGGAGTCGTGTGCGGCAGGAGTTCATAGGTACCAAACCCTGATTAGCATCATGACTAAACTAAACTGAGAGGAGGTGTTGTAGAAGCTCCAGAACTTTATGATGTCACCACAAAAACATACGAGTTAAATGCATTCTTTTTTTTTTTTTTTTTCAGGACTGCAGTTGCTGGACCTGCTACCCAAACTGAGGTACTTGTGTCCAACCACACTCTGATCGTTCATAATGACACTGTGTCGTGTCACTGTGACCTCACCATGTGTTTCTCCAGGGAAACGGAGGATGAACACGTGAACATCCAGTGTGATGCCTTTGAGGACTCGCTGGCAGAGGATGAGGACGAGATGGAGAAGCTGTACGGAGGAGTTGACATGAGCAGCCATCAGCAGGTTTTCACTTCACTGTTCACCAAGGTATCACTTCCACCACAAAAACAACACCTTAAACAAACCAGCACTGCCTCCATCTGTCGAAGCTCCAACACCTTAAAGACATTGAACTGCTTCCAGTGTCTCCGTTTCTGTCCTCTTCCAGGTGAGCAGCTGTCCATCCTCAGTCCAGCTTCTCTCCATCCTACAGGCCTTGCTGTTGGTGGATCCAGACCATACGGAGGTCTGGTTGGCTCTGGAGCTGCTGGCGGACCGAGCCACTCTACTAGCTCAGGATAGTAAGTCCACCTGTACTTTTGCGTCCTCAAACATACCTGACAGGTGATCATGACTCCGCTCTGATCCTTCTCTCCCTTTGTAGCTGGGTTAGATTCGGCTGATTGTCTGTTGGAGAGACTCCTCCCACAAAAGACCTTCTCAGCCAATCGCAAGATCCGAACTGTAGACAGGGCGGTCCAGACTCGGCTGACAGAGAGTTCTGCCATTCTATCAGAGTTGCTTCCCAAAGATGATGATACCAGTGCCACTTCAGCCGCTCCTCCACCTTCCTCACCTTTGCCTACTTCAGCAGCTCCACCCCCTCTCCCTCCCCCAGCTCCAC
>JAPTMW010000017.1:1365629-1382484 GCA_029822955.1 Ostorhinchus angustatus | reverse complement strand
GCTCAGCACCAAAGGCAGCCAGACTACCATTCTGCTGTTAGGATGCTGGACAAGACAGGTTAAAAAAAAAAAAAAGATGAAGTAGTTTTTTGTTGTTTACAGGAGGAGCAGAGGCAGACGAGGACAGAGCACAGACGAGGAAGATGAAGATGAAGCTGCCGAAGTTCCCTGGAAAGAAGAAGAACCAACAGAAGAACACCGCTCCAGGTCAGAACCACTATCTGGACTCTACATAAGGATTTATTCTAATGAAAGATTTGTCCACTTCCTCTTACATTTGAACCCAAATATCTGTACTTTCTTCTTGTCACATTTTCCTAACAGGCTTTAGTTTTTATCTATCTGTGGTGAATTATCCACTATTTTTATTTTGTATCATTAAGCATCTGAATGCAACTTAAATGATGAAATAATTACACATAGAAAATATGATCCGTTGGAGAATCTGGCGGGGAATATCACACATAACTAACAAAATAACATGAAAAGGAAGTGATGGATGTAATGAAATGTAATGAAACAATGAATGAAATCACAGGCACCAAGAGCCTTCACTTTTACTACAATAAAGAAGAAGTTGAATTAGTTCTTTTATCTTCACCTCTGGTTTCTCAGAACTCATCCCTCTAACATTCTGTTCTTACGGCTTCTTTCAGATGGGGGATTGGATGTTGAGGAGGTGCAGAAGGACCAGGGGCAGTTGGAGAACATCAGTAGGAGGCTCATCATGAGGGAGGAGCAGCTGTTTGGTCAAGACTCCCATAGTGAGGAGGATGAGGACCAGCTCCATAAAGACCTAGAGGCCCTGTGGCTGCAGATCCAACTGGCCATACACAACACCTTCACCTCCTCTGCGGGGGATCTGGAGGTGCTGAGGAGCGCCGTGGCCTCCATCCAGCAGCAGGAGGAACAGGACCAGCGCTGGGCCGGCTGCCCAGAGTATCAGGTTCCTGTTTGGCGTCCTCAGAAGTGTCTCCGTAATCACAACATACTGCTGCAGAACATGGTCCAGTCCAGACTGAAGGAGGCTGTCGAGGAGCTCGCAGGTGAAACCGATAGTCTGTCCTCGGCTCTGAAGAAGGAGGTGAGTCACTCTGAGCAGGACTGGTATTGGTTCAAAGCCCCTCACTCCTCAGCCTGCATCTCCTGTATTACAGTAAATTCAAGAGAGCATGAAAGATTAAAATAAATATAAAAAGTCCAGCTGTGTGTTGAACCTGTGTGTAGCATATATGATGTAGATGCTCGTGATAATAAATGTATAATAGATAGTAATAGGCTAGTGACAGAAGAACTATGATGATTCGACTCAGGGAGGGAAGTGGATTGGTTGAATCACTGGACAGAGACAGAAATATGATGCAAAATATAAATTCCAGGTGTGTCGGATGGGGAAGCGCCTGAAGGATGACCTGCTGACCGTGGAGAGGACGGTGAAGGACTGCTACCCCCCAGGGATGGACATCCTGAATGTTTACGCCGGTCTGTACCAGCACAGCTTCTCCACTCGGCTGAAGGACCTCGCTGGTTCTGGGGTGGACGTTAAGGACTGCAGCTACCTGCTGTTCTGGACCAACCACTACTACCCAAAGTGAGTCCCTTGTTCTCTAAAACCAGCTTCAGGTTAATTTTTAACTGGTCATCAAATTGGTTTTGTGGATTTGTACGAATTCTTTCACTCTGGAAAATATCTGTGCTGAGTCATGTGTCGTTTCCTCAGTGAGGTGCTGAAACATAAGGATCTGGATGGAAAGATAAGGACCTCATGTCTGGGTCCTCTACTGCCCCAGGATGACCTGAACCGCCTGGAGGACCAGTATCTGACCCACAGTGAGGTAAAAACCAGCTGGTAGTGGTCTGAGGACACACTGTCCAATCGGTGTCTATATTCCACAAAATTCAGTTTGAAGAGCAGGATTTTATTTATTAAGCAGCAGGTTTACAGCCAGTTGTAAACTTCCACTGAATTTTCAGAACAAGACGTGAAGGTGTGCCTATTTCCTGAGTGAATGTTTGTGGGTTTATCTTAATCTGCAGTCAGTGCAGATCAGTAGTAGATCCATATTTTAATTGAACATGGAGTGAACAGACTGAATCATGGACCATCATCAGGCTCTTGTTTGATTCTTCTTCATGGATGTATATTCAGAGCAGAGTGACGATGTGGCTTCAAACGGCGCTGAAGAAAGAAGAGGAGATGTGGCTGAGCGGCAGAGAACCTGAGCTCATCGACACCTATTGCTTCAGTCCGTTGGCGCTGGACGTCATCCAGGTGAGCCAGGGTCCAGGTAGACCTGCAGCTCAGTATGGACTGACTTGAACCTCAGTGCTGCTAAGATGACTGTCCTCTACACCATTTTCATTGCTTTGTTCTTTCTTCCATCTACATTCTGTCTATAAATTGTCTGTTTTGCATCTGTAAAATGCATATACATATTCCTGGTAACTGTTTTTGTCAATGAATCTTTGTAAATCTCGCCTTCTTTGCTCCAGATGATCGACGGCGTCCTCACTGACCTCAGTTGTGTCATCTCAGACCAGACCAAAGCTGCACGGATCACTTCTCACCTGGAGGGCTTCCTCAGCAGGTAGCCCCTCCCACCTGACGCAGAGCATGTGACCTGTGACCTCTGTGAGTGACAATGTGATGTGTTTCAGCTATTGGAAAGCGGTGGAGGACTTCGTGAAGGGTAACCACAGTAACGTCAGCTGTGTGATCAAAGCCCAGCTGGTGTGTGAGGAGCAGTTCAGGTACGTCTGTCAACCAGTCACCTGTTCTTGTCTGCTCCCTGGCTGCTGATTGGTTCTCTGTGACTCCTCAGGGAATACATCACCAACCGAACAGGAAGTCTGTCAGAGCAGCAGAGACAGCGCTGTCTGGACACCCTGTCTGCACTGAGGGATTTTGGGTACAGTTGTTTGACATGTGCCTTCCACAGGGAAAAAAAGGTACTGACCCAGACTTGGGGGTGGAACCATTCACCATTAACATCAGATACCTCATCATTTACCTGGTTCAGGGTCTCCAAGTCCAGATTCTGTCCTTGTTGATATTTGAAGATAGTTCATTATGCTCTTCAACCTAAATTTCTTTAATTTGCTTGAACATGTAGCAAGTGGAACTAATGCTTTGGCGTTGGAGCACACCAAACTCATTTTAGGGGCGTACAACAAACAAATCCATTGCCATGATGACTTCTCACTTGACTAGACAAAAAGTGTAGGTTTGGAAAATGGACAAGTATTTTACTGGAGCGAAAACAAAAACCTGCTATGTTTCTGTTTTTGCATAGGTTGTACAGTTTGCTCTTTGTTGTTCTGAGAATAATTTACTATGTAAAATGGGCTCACTACAGTCACTGAAATAGTTAAAATATTCATCTGTTACCAAAAATTTGTTTACTGTTCTTTTTTTCACATTTGATTACTTTTTGCAATTATACATGACAGCAATAAACACAGATCTACTTACAGATCTTTACTGTTCTAAATAAAAAACCTTATGTAACCATATTTTGTAGTTTTAACAAGATAATTGTACATTTGAAATGGGAAAAAATGTCTCTGGGAGCAATACTGTTGAGTTCATTTACATTGTTCAAGCGAAAATTTTAGTTGTTTTAAGTTTGCACCACACTGACTTAGTCACACTATCAAGTTTTGTGAGATCTTCACCACTTAGAACCTTACAGCTTCTCATGTGATGCTTTCTTTGTTTAGTTTTGTCTTTTATGTCATTTTCATCTTCAAACCAAATTCCCCTCATAATCAGCCTGACAGTCATTAAATGAAGATGCTGTATCTGTGACCTCTGACCTCTGTGTCTGCAGCAGCGTTGCTCTCAGCTGTGGACCACTGCCTGGTTGGACGGTTCACTTCCTCTTATTGACTGTGTGCTGGATTCACTGAACCAGCACCTGAAAGACCTGAAGAACCTGAAGCTCACCTGTAGACAGGTAACACCATCCACCTGTCTGTCTGTCTGTTTAATCTGTCTGTTTCACCTGTTTAATGCACTAAAAAAACAAGGCCTGTGCAATAATCTTGGACTATTTTTAAGCAGGAATGGTTTATTTTATGATCATTTCATATTTTCAGGCACTACCTGTTTGCATGCATGTGTGTTGTCTGGGTGTGGAGTATGAATGGAATATAATTTATTCTTTAGTATGTATTGTTCTTATACTTTTTCTTGGGTTCCATTTTTACCTTGTGCTTTCAATTTCATTGTATTTATTTGCAATAACAATAAAAGGAATCGAATCTAATCTAATCTCTCTCTCTCTCTGTTCTGTCCTTAGTGGGTCCTGTCTGTCCTCTATCAGGATCTGGTTCATTACTACATGAAGAAGATTCTGAGGAGCAGGAGGAAGAGCAGAGAGCAGCAGGTGGGCGGGGCTCAGAGGATCAGGGACGATGCCCGTAAAATGGATGAGTTCTTCACAGACCAGGTCAGTCACAGACACGCTCATATGAAGACACTCACATTTTGGGTCTGCTTTGCATCCCCCTAATCAGTATCTCTTGTGTTCTCCTTGACCACATTGGGTGGTGTGGTGGTGTAGTAGATTGCACTTCACCCTCATAGCTAATAGGTTCTGTTTGATTTTCCATCAAAATAGGAATATGTAGAGTGAAGATCTGGAGTTTGCACCCAAGGGCCTTGAATGGCAGCTCACTGCTCCTAATGTGCTAATGCTATCCGCTATTGCTTGGATCTGTGATTGCTGGGGTAAAATGCAGAGAGAATTTCCCAATGGGGATTACAAAGTGAGTTAACCTTAATCTTGTGAGTTCTTTTAATCAGTGCTTTGTTGGTACTTCAGGGCTGTGTGGACTCATCATGGCTCACTCAGACTCTTAACAGCGTTGCAGAGATTCTCCATCTGCAGGATCCTGGAAGTGTCCACCTGGAGATGATCAGTTTGTCCAGGAGTGTCCCTGATCTCAGGTACATGATAAACCTCCTCAAACACAGGACATGTCCAGATGTCAGTCCTATACTTTTTGTGTTTTCCATCATTTTAGTCTTGCTGCATCTTTTGCATTGTTGCATGATATGATGGCTTATGATATCTGAAAACTTGTGGTGTCTTCATCTCCCTGAGCTTTTACTGTCAGGTTCAGACATCTATATCCCTTTGTGGGTTAAATATCATCTCTGAATGTGTGACCTGAAACCCCTGGTGGCTATGGAGAAAGCAGGTGTGTCTCAGTGAAGCTCAGGTATCTTTTTACCTGTTGTTCTGTCTTGTCTTAGTGAGGCTCACGTGTCGGCCCTCCTCCTCCTGAAAACTGGCCTATCAGCAACTGATATTCGCTCCATTAAGGCGAGTGTGCAGGAGAATCGCCCCCTAGACTTCTCCACCAATCAGAGCCCTGCATTCTTCTCCAAGGTGAAGGTGAAGTCAGTGAAGTCAATGAGTATGATCATTCAGATCCTGAAGAGCTGAAGAGCCACAATGTGTTAGCAGGAAAACACAGACACCCTGCATGGTGATTGGTCGACAAGTTTTAGAAACAGTCACTGATCGTCTGCATGTGTTTGAGTTTTAGAGAATGAGCAGTCATATAGATTGTATGTTCATGTAAATGATAATGTGACGCTGCCTGTGTGTTCATCTGATCAGCACAATGAAACTGATCAGACTATAATCAATACATTGTCCTGATGAAAATCTGTCACATGATCAGACTTAATAAAACATGTGCATCAGTATGTTTTGATCATACTTTTTTTTAACACAGGATTCATGATACAACAGTGTAGATAAATGAAACATTACATAAAGTCACACATTCTGAAAATGATGAAGTCATAAAAGTATGAGGAAAAAAATACCACTTTTGAAGATCCAAGTCACTAATTTACAAGATGAAATCTGGAATATTCTCTGAGGGAGGGGGTGGGATTGAGGGGTTAATGACCTGTGTAATTAATGTATTTCGGCCCATTGTAAAATATGCAAAGAAAATGATAAAGTTGTAAAAAAAAAAAAAAAAAGAATCTGTGTGGTTTGTGTGTGTAATTATTTTGTTATCTGCAGTGTTAATGGTACTCTGCATGTGATATTAATTTGGAAGAAATTTCTATTCTGGGTCCAAAAAAAAACCATAAGGGTAATAATAGAATAAATGAATAAATGTTTGAGTGTTATTTACAGAGTACGCATATTTTCAATATCTAAATATTTTCAACAATATAGGGTGATGGGATAAATGTTGTGTACATTTTTATATGCATTTGCATTTCCTTAATCTTATTACTGATACAATGAAGAAAGTTTTGCGCTCCTAGCTCGTCTCGGACGTAGTGACGTTCTTTCAGTCTTTCTGTCCAGTCACCCTAGCAACAACAAACGCCGCCGCTCGGCCTCAGTAGCCAGTCACGTTCCACGCTGCTCGGGACGTCAGATCCTGTCAGCGCGCTGGGTTTGGTTAGTTCGCCATCTTGGATGTGGCTAACGGACAGCTAGCACAGAGTCTCCGGAGAGGATGAGGACCGGCTGACGACCCGGACCCGCTGCTTTGCCAACCGCACCGGGACCGCCTCTCCCAGCCGACCAGAACCACAGGCCAGCAGACCCACCCGGACCCATTCTGGTCCCACAAACACTGGCCGCCGGCACACCCGGTCCTGCCGGATAGCTAGTGGGCTAGCCGGCTAACTTAGCTCCCAAAGAGGAACTGTTGCTCCGTTTGGATCTATGTCGGTCACAACCAGGCGGAACAGGAGCAGAGCTGAGTCGAACCGGGCGAGATAACCCTCTGGTTCTACAGCTCGACTGGAGCCAGTGATGACGGCTGGAAACCTGCTCAGATAAAGCCGACCTGAAGTTCCGCCAGCCCGCAGACAGCCGCTAAGACGGGCAGGTGTTCCGGGGCGGACCGGCGGCTTCATGCCCGAACCTGCTTCACTTTGACCCGGGTAACATGTCCGCCAGGACCCCCCTGCCCACCGTCAACGAGCGGGATGCCGAGAATGTGAGTTCAACTCCCAGACAGCGGTGTTAATGAACTTAAGGATGCAAGATTGAAGTTATATTTGAATGATCACAGTCACCAGTCCTGAGTTCTCATCAGTTAATGAAACGGGTTGCTAAACTGAACAAAGGCCAAATATGTGACAAGAGAACACGTCATATATTTGAGTCTGCAAATATGTTAGGCATGTCTGTATCACTGATAGGAGAAAAATTAAAGTAGTAGTTTTAAATATTAATTACGCACCAGAGCCACATTAATCTGAAGTGACAGAAGTTGTAAATGACTGATCTGGATCTATAGTCGAGTGTACATACCAGGATGATGTCTCTCAGGGCTGTAGTTACTGCATTGCATAAAACGGGTGATGTTTTTCCCAGCATACCTCTGTGGATGATGCCCGTCCTGACACGGCATCCCGCTCCATTCGATCTGCTCGATGTAAAACATCATCCACCGCAGATGAGTCTCCACATGTGGGAAACTACAGGCTAATGAAGACCATTGGAAAGGGGAACTTTGCCAAAGTGAAACTGGGCCAACACCGGCAGACTGGACGGGAGGTGAGATGGTTGAAGACAGATGGGAGGAGAGGTCAGACCGGTTAAGACTGAATACACTATAGTTGAGAGGAGTTAAGACTGAAAGGACAAGGGGTGAGATGCATCAAGAGAGGAGACAGGTTATGGACTGACCACATGAAGAGTGAGGAATGGTTATTATGGACAGACAGACCAGTAGTGTTGATGTCTTATACTGTGACTCTGTGTTCAAACAGGTGGCCATAAAGATCATTGATAAGACTCAGCTGAATCCCACCAGTCTGCAGAAGGTCAGTCTAAATTTGTCACTCATACAAATGTTCAGTCATTAAATAAGTTTCCATTCTGTACATTAAACTGAAAACCTCCAGATGCTTAACCTGTTGTAACATATCTATGTACTTCAGCTCTTCAGAGAGGTCCGCATCATGAAGATCCTCAATCATCCGAATATCGGTGAGTAAACTGTAGAGGTCTGGGGGCTGTTTGTAGATCAGCATCAGACCATCAGCATCTCTATTTTTCTGTTTTTGCAGTGAAGCTGTTCGAGGTGATTGAGACAGAAAAGACTCTGTACCTGGTGATGGAGTACGCCAGTGGAGGTCAGACCACTAGTAACATGTCAGATAGGTTTAAATCGCACAATGAAGGGGTGAATAACACACTGTGTCTGTGCTTGGATGCATCACAAGGTGACCTTTGCTTCTCTTTGTGCAGGTGAAGTGTTTGACTACCTCGTCGCTCATGGGAGGATGAAGGAGAAGGAGGCCAGAGCTAAATTTAGACAGGTACCACACACAGCTGTTAGCACAGTGACTCCCTGCAGCATACATCCCATAATACAATGTCCTTAGAAAGTCTGGAACAGGCTAAAACCTAGTCATGTGAATTTTAGGCCTTAAAATGTCTGAAATCTGACAGTTTCTATCAGGGCTGGGCCCACATGTTTGACCGTTAAAAGTCTTGTTTGGAGTTAGACATCTGTTTTTCAATTTTAATATTCAAATAGTCATTTTGTTTTATCATCCAGTGGCAATAATTAATGGCATCCTGCAGAAGTCACCACTAGACAATCTTCTTCTCACAGGCTTTCAAGTTATACAAGAAGTGGTGCATACTGTCACACAAAGCCTTTCTTTGTAAAGATGGAGGGTCATCTTCAGCTTCTTTCACTTATGGCATCCAGCGTTTGCTGCTACGTCCATGGTTTGCTGTGGATTGGCTAGCATGTCTTTTCCAGTCTGTTTCTAATGACTCTCCAGAGTCTATCAGGACTAAAAGTGTTTGATTTGTTCTCTTTAACCTGCAAAACCCAATGTCAAGTGTTTTACAGAGTGTTTTTCACATTTAAAACCTTTGTCAATCATGTTCAGCAGCAGATGCTTGCTATGGACATTAGTGAACCTGTTCACCTACTCATTTTATCAGGTTACACTGATCTCCACTCTATTTTATCATTTTTCTCGTTCCATACATCATGTTATATAATACTCAAATATGTGTTGAGTTGTCACATTTGCAGATTTCCTGCAGCACTGAGTTACTTTCCAACGAGATAAAAACACCATAACGTAACTATACATAAACAACTTAAAAGAAGAAAATGGTCCTAAAGGCACAATAAGATGTAAGCACAATATGAATGTAAAATAGGTAACCTGTCTGTCTGCTTGCAGATAGTGTCTGCTGTTCAGTACTGCCACCAGAAGCACATCGTCCACAGAGACCTAAAGGTAACAATCTCCACTCTGCTCCTCAACCTTCCCAGTTGACTTTAAACACACCATGTGAACCCTCCTTGTCTTCCTGCTTGCTAGGCGGAAAACCTGCTCCTGGATGCTGATATGAACATCAAAATCGCAGACTTTGGCTTCAGTAACGAGTTCACCGTCGGTGGGAAACTGGACACATTTTGTGGTTCACCTCCATATGCAGCACCTGAACTATTCCAGGTCACAAGCACATGACGTACTGTTTTCTAAATGATGTTTTTGTTTGAGTGGTGGTGACTGTGTACATAAAGTATGTCAATGTTTCATTGTATTTATGTGTGTGTTTGGTCATTTGTTAAATGTGTACAGGGTAAGAAGTATGATGGCCCTGAGGTGGATGTGTGGAGTCTGGGTGTGATCCTCTACACCCTGGTCAGTGGATCGCTGCCATTTGATGGACAAAACCTGAAGGTCAGTGATCACAAACCAATAAACCATGTGGCTGCAAACATGGCTTTGTATGATGTTTGTATGTTCTTCGTGTTTTCAGGAGCTCAGAGAGCGGGTGCTTCGTGGTAAATACAGGATCCCTTTCTACATGTCAACAGACTGTGAGAACCTGCTGAAACGTTTCCTGGTGCTGAACCCAGGAAAACGAGGAACTCTGGAGGTCAGTTACACATGTCCTAGGTCTGGATGAGGTAGAAGTTTATGTCGATCAGTGTCACTAATTACCACGAGAAATGTCAAAGCAGACTTAAATAGACAAAGACGATACCAGACATATCAGAAAAAAACAGACCTGTAGATTTAGTGATCGTCTCTTGATTTGATTAAATGTTGTGAAAGCAAGCATTATTTAAATAAACAAATGAAATGAACAAAGGCAGTAGGCAGTGTCTTTTGTCTTAATTTTAGTTTTTCTTTTATCATGCTATTGTCTTATTCCATCTTTTACCAGTAAAAAATACTTTGACCCATGATGATCACTCTTTAAACTGTAGAGATACATAATGATATAATTCTCACATAAATTGGGTAAAGCATAGACATGTTGTGTTTGTTATTGTCTAATGTTGGTTGAATATTTCAGCAAATCATGAAGGATCGCTGGATCAACACTGGATTTGATGAAGAGGCGCTGAAACCCTTTATTGAACCAGAGCTGGACATCAGAGACCAGAATAGGATTGGTACTAACATGCACTGACACGTTCAGAATCCCATGCTACACACATACACACTGTATAAAACAAACTACTTCCCGTATTGTTGTTTGCAGCTGACGTTACGTCACAGCATGTTCGGCAGGCGGAGGCAGGAAGTGATTTTCTCCATGAGAAAACACTGTCAAAATGCCTCCAGTTTGTCGTTTAGCATCGTTCTAGTTAATCAGTCAAAGAAACTACAGGAACCTTTTATCAAGTATTAACAGTTGCTGATATGAGGGAAAGTGAACACATTGAACACTGGAAAAAAGGTTTTGTTTCAACTGTACATTGTGCTCTTCAACTATGTATACAATAGATGACTTTAAAAAAAACAGCTAAAGACAACACCACCATCTCTTAAATCAGGTGAACAGTTACACAAAATGCATATATACACTGGAAACTGCTTTTAGTTATTAGTCCATGTAACCTTTTTGTTCTCAGGAAGTGAGCTATTAATCTGTCATTGGTCTGTGACTGATACACAGTCTAACTAGTGATAATTAGTTTATTTTCTCTGAACTGCTCTAGCTCTGTTTAGAGACATTTCAATTCATTGTTATGTTGCTACATACACACTGTTTTAAGAATAAATAAATATATATATAATATCTCTGACTTAGAATTAAATGTGAGGCAATCTTATACATATGTCTCCATCTGTTCAGATGTGATGGTGGCAATGGGATACTCCAGAGAGAAGATCAATGATTCACTTACAAAGATGAAGTATGATGACATCACAGCCACCTACCTGCTGCTTGGGCGCAAGGCTGCTGAGGTCTGTTACCACGGCAACAGATACAGCCAGCAACCATCACGTGCCCTCCCTTTTGCATGTTAACCTATGCCTCCGTTTCCCTGTTTCAGGCGGAAGCGTCGGACTCGTCCTGTGGCATGTCCCTGTTGAAGCCCCGCCCCTCCAGCTCCTCTCAGTCTCCTGCTCACCTTCTGACTCAGCGATCCTCATCCTCTTCTTCATCCTCGTCCTCCTCCAAACAGAGGAGGTACAGTGAACAAGGTAACACACGTTTTACAACTGCATAAGTAGATTGAATTTCAGTTTTGCTCAGATGATTGTTTTGTTAATATTTTAGTTTGATTTGAAATAAGCCTGACAGAGTGCCCTTGTGTCAGTAAGTCCTTGTTCTTGTCTACAGTGTGTCCTCCCTCCTCTTTGTCATCCTCGTCTTCAGCTGCTCCCCAGTCCAGGAGGACTCAGATCCAGACTCAGACCTCAGGTTCAGCAGAGGGGGATGTGAAGGCCATGAAGTCTAGTCCAGCAGAGGAGGGCAGTCCCCTACTAGGGAATGCCAACAACCCCAATGTGTCTGATATACCTGAGAGGAGGAAGAAGTCCACTGCTCCAACTGTGAGTATAGTGCTGCAATGCATACTGATTACCAATAGACTGCAGTAATTTACAGAGGCGATCTGTGCTCAGATGTAATGAGTGTATCTCCTTCTCAGAGTGGATCTTCTAGTATGACGAGGAGGAACACATATGTTTGCACTGAGAGAAACTCCACAGACCGCCACTCTGTGGTCCAGAATGGCAAAGAGAACAGGTGAGTCTGCCTTTCACCAGATGAGTCCATGTGTCCACCAGGTTAGCAGACACTGAACATTACTCCACCTGGGTTGGACCAAGTAATAAAACATACAGCATTACTATTAAATGAAGGAAAACACCATCACTTACTCCCTCTCCCTCTTTCTATGCTCTGTCCGCAGCTCTGCAACCACACCCACTCAGAGGTCAGTGGGAGGAGCCTCCACCCACAGCGTCAGCAGTGGAGCCACACCCCCTGATCGGTTGAGATTCCCTCGTGGTACGGCGAGTCGCAGCACCTTCCACGGCGGCCAACTCAGAGAGCGACGAACCGCCACGTACAATGGACCGCCGGCCTCACCCAGCCTGTCACATGACGCCACACCACTTGCCCAGTCACGAGCCAGAGGGTCCACTAACCTGTTCTCCAAGATCACCTCCAAGCTAACCCGCAGGTGAAGCCATAAAGCATTATGGGAGGGGAAATGAATAAGAACTAAGCCAAAGTTGGTGGGAGATGTAGTTGGTCTAAAGTTTCCTGCTGAATCTGAAACGCCACGTCTACAACTGAGTAAGAACTAATGTGTTTTCTCTTTTTTCTTAATGTCTTATCTTCTTCTCCTCCTCCAGTCGTAATGTGTCATGTGACCAGAAGGAGGAGCCTGCGTCCCCGGCCCCACCCCACCTGAAGGACTCAAAGCCCCGGTCCCTGAGGTTCACCTGGAGCATGAAGACCACATCCTCCATGGAGCCTCTTGACATGATGCGGGAGATCAGAAAGGTCCTGGATGCCAACAACTGTGACTACGAGCAGCGCGAGCGCTTCCTGCTGCTGTGTGTCCATGGCGATGGCCACGCCGACAGCCTTGTCCAATGGGAGATGGAGGTGTGTAAACTGCCCCGCCTCTCACTCAATGGGGTCCGATTCAAGCGGATCTCAGGGACCTCCATCGCCTTCAAGAACATCGCCTCTAAGATCGCCAATGAGCTGAAGCTGTAGAGAGGATGGACCAAGACTCAACAGGTCACCGGACTGATATTGGTGATTATTGATCAGTTACTGACAAATGTCATTGATCTGTCTCATTAAGTCTGTTTGCACGGGGTTTCCTTCACTTGTGGAGCAGGGGGTGTATCCATTAGAGTTGAAGGCCTGATTCTTCTACTCAACCAACATGTGACACAACCTCAGAAAAATATGAACAGTGGAAACAAATGAAAATAATCTTTAAATGTTGAATGTATCTGCTGCCTTTGTGTTCCGTCATCACAGACCTTCACAAAGAGCACAGAGCAAAGCCTCTTAAAAAACGGATTTCAGTCCAACATGGTGGAGGTGAAGCTTTGCTGCTTCACACTTGTGTAACCATGAACAAACGGTTCATTTCACTTCTTATCGATCCAGATACATTAACTTTGGTTCAATATGAGCCCTTTAAATATATGATGGAACAATTCAAAGAGGATTGAAATGTTTTTAGTTTCTACTGTTCATATTTTTTCTGGAATAAACTCCCAAAATGCTCCACCGGAAGGTTGGACTTGACCTCCCCATGGCCTCTGTCACTGAGCATGATGGGACTCGGAGTCTGGTGTGAAGAGTCAATGAGGTGACACTGCTGTGATGGACATTAGTTTTAATTGGGCCACTGGAGGCGGAGTCAGACGGACGCTCAGTGTTTGAATGTAAATATAGTTTGTTTTTCTCTTTTGTACATGTGGCGATCAGCTGGTGATCAGCTGATCTCTCTGTTGGTGATGTTTGTTACCTGGAGCGCTGAGCTTCACTGTGTCTCATTAAACACCTGAACGCAGCACAACTTCCTGTTCGCACTCAGTGGGTTTGAAGTGGACTTTGAACCAGGGTTCTTTATGTTCCTGCAGCCAGGTAAATGATCCACTTGCTGTATTTATTTTGTTTTTGATGTTGTGAAAGCCTGACAGAGACACATGTGGGATCAACGTTTATTATTTCCCCAACATTCAGACCACTCAGAAACAATACCAATACTAAAGGTTTACATCCTGTCCCACACGTTTAGTCAAATACATCTGAATAGGAACAAACGCCACAGACATTTCCTCCTGTAGTCATGATTTCTCCTTCTTAGCAGCAGTATTAAGTTTATCTTTGTTAAACTCCGACCTAGTCGGGCAGTCACAGCAGATCTTTATCTCTGTGTCGCATTCATATGTGTCCCACCAGAAACCGACACAAAGGAGTTATGCTCAGACAAATTGGTGGTACATTAAATACTTAAATATCTCATATGTTTGTAGAAAACAATAACATGCTGTAACTGATAGCGATAGAATTATAAATTAAGTATTTAAAAAAAGGCCTGAAAAGTTGTTTCATTAACTGTGAGTTAACATGGGAAAACTAATTATTATAACCCTGAAATGTAGTGTATAATAACAAAGACCTCACTATCAGATACCCAATCTGCTGTGTTTTTAGTATAGGATATTTAATAGTACAAACAATATGTTTTTTTTTTTTTTACCACACATAAGATTACACTTCAGATTTCCTTTTTTCTTTTTTTCTTTTTTTAATGATTTTTGGCAAAATGGTCCAACCCTAACGTTAACCTGTTCCAACCTCAACTACCACAGGTTAAATTTATGAGAAGCATTTTTTTCACGTTTGTTTTAAAAAGTTTTTAAGTCAATTTTTGAACCGGAATATAATTTATCATAGACCAGTAATGTGACCTCTTGTGTCCCAAACAGGTATGAAGTCCCATTAGCTTCGGTCACTATCCAGGTGATTCTTTCACTAATTATGTTTTGGTGCAGAGGAGTACTGTAAATAAACTTATTTTACTGTAAAATAAGTACAGTAATAATTATTAGAAAATAAGAGTCAATTGCAGACAATCTAAGCTGTCTAACAAGGTACAACATGTCTGTATTGACAAATATAGACTCATAGAAACTTGAGGTTAATAACTTCCTGCAAGTGCACAAGTAAAAGGAAACTGACAAAAATACAATCATGAAAAGACAAAGAACATATGACAATAAAATAACAAAACAACAAACACAGTAAAGTACAGAAGTCAAAACATGACCAAAAGAACACCATTGTTAATGATGTCCTGAAGCTGTTATAATAGTCTTTTAGTGCAATTGTTCAGGTTTTTTTTTTTTTTTTTTATGAGTGATCCAATTTTTAACAAAACTTGGAGGAGGTCCAACTGAAGCTCTAATATCTTAACGTTCATCACTGCATTCTAGCCGACTTTAAGAAGCTTCACTGTGGATTCTGGGCTGGTTCAACAGAGGAACCAAGCCTCTTCTAACACCGATCTTCATGGGGAATTTTGACTACCTGTCCTATTAAATGAGGACTTGGAGGCACTAGTGAAGAATTGAGTCCAGCTTCATGTGTTTTACCCAGACCTGGTTCAATAATCACCCTCCGGACTGGCCTCGCTCTGATTTGACAAGAAAGAGGAGGAGGACATGGTCTGATTGTAAACAACAGGTGGTGTAACCCTGGTTGCTTTACTGTCCAGGAAAAGATCTGCTATGAGGATACTGAACTGTCAGCAGCTGGTCTCAGGCCTTATTTTACACCGAGGGGGTTCTCACTTGTCATCACCATCATTGTTTACATTCAGTCCAGACCGGGGGCATGTGACATCACTGTTGCCAGGATACAGACCCAACATCCCGATGCATTTATTCCTATTTCTAGAGATTTCAATCATGTCACTCTCTCCTCCCACCTGACTGGGTTTATACAGTTAAACTGTTCTACCAGAGGAAATTAAGACTTTGAAGATGTTGAGTTGCAGTGTTTAGTCAGGGCCACACACAGTTTATTATTTGATAAATAAAGACAGTGAGCTGCAGCGTTTAGTCAGGTTCACACAGACTTTATTATTAGATATGTGAGATGATAAATGAAGACAGTGAGCTGCAGCGTTTAGTCAGGTCCACACAGACTTTATTATGATTATTTTTCAGGTGTTAGACGGGTCCAACAGAATATAAAGTCCTTCTTTCGGTGGAAGACTGAGGTCTAAGTGTTCGGCTCTAAACGTCGTCCTTCGGCTTCAGGACGGATCTGGTTACACTGGGAGGGGGGGGGGGTCGGGGGTCATGTGGGGATAGGTGTGTAGGTCGGTAGGTTCGGTGTCAGGGTCAGAGGTCACAGTTCACTTCTGTTCGGGCATCAGGTCATCGATGGCGTCCCCGCCCTCTAGACGTTTCTCCATCTCCACCAGCAGATTGACTCCATCCACCACCATCTGGACCAGCTCTACCTCTGAGAAGCCCAGCCTATCAGCATTGGAGATGTCAAAGACTCCACCCACTGCTGCTGTGTCCACACCCCCTGAAGACAAACAGGAAGTGACGTTAGAACTGGGTGATATTTCAGTTTAATCAGTTGATATGGGTAATTGCTGGAAAAGTTTGAAGTCAGTTTTTGGGTCCTGAGTTACCTGTCCAGGTGTGTCACTTACCTGTGCCTCTCTTCTGCAGCCTCAGCCTCTTCAGGACCTCTCCAAACTTGTCGTGTTTGCTCAGATTAGGCAGTTTGACATGCACACCTGCACGCAGCCCTGTCCCCAGGTTGGACGGACAGGTGAGGACGTAGCCCAAGTGTTCGTTCCACATGAACTCGTGACCTCGCTCCTTGAACAGGGCCTCAATCTGATCACACAAAACAAAAAGGACGTTAATGGGACGGGCGTTGGCGGCGGTCCTACCAGTCACATAGGTGTTCAGGCGTTACCTTGGTGAGCCCGGTGCAGAAACGGGTGAAAACCTCCCTCATGTTTCCTCCTTTCTGCATACTGATGACCCTCAGGTGATCCTCCTCGTTCACCCAAACCAGGA
>JAPTMW010000017.1:157160-179940 GCA_029822955.1 Ostorhinchus angustatus | reverse complement strand
CTCTAGGGTTCTTCAGTCTAATCAGAGCTGAGCGGGGTTACCACTCAGCAGGAAACGATGCGTGTGTGTTCGTTTTCAGTATATGTGGGAGGTGGGGTTTAGTAGGTGAACAGGGTCAATATCTAATTGAGGGGCTTTTGAAGTCCAAGGGAATTATCTTGCATACATCTTTATTAAAAGTAAAAAAAAAAAAAAAGGTTGCTATGTTCATTATGATAACATTTTTTAAAATTCCATAATTATGAAATTATGGAAACAATCACTTATTAATAAATGATTAATAATTAATAAATGACTAGATATACTAAAATATCAATTAAACAACTATCTGAATTTAATGACAACCACCTTCTAAAATGAGCTAATTCAAAAATTGTTTTGATTGCGTTGTTTTTATTAAGTTAAGATAATCGTGACAGATATTTGTTCTTTGGCAGTATATCAAAGTTCATATGGAAAATAACAAGTTGTATCTGTCTCCGAGAAATCACTTTCAACTAAGTTACCCATAAAAAAAAACACCTCTCGAGGAAGTGTGTTAATTCCAAATCACATGACCTGCTCCACATCATGTCATTTCCTCTTGAAGAAAAGACTGGCAAGACTCCAAGATATGTTCTTTCTGCTCTTTCTTAGTTATTTAATATAGTGTGTGAGTCAAGTGTGGATTCATCACACTTTTATGTCTACAGTGTTACTCAATATCTTTATAAATAACTCTCAATTGAAATTTTACTCAATTGTATATATGATATTTAGAAGAATCTTTCGGTAAAAATGCCATCTTACAGTTATGTTGCTTTTAGGCCTGAAAACAGCACAGATGTCAACTATACTTGTCAACTATGTTACCCTGCAAAGGTAACTCAAAAAGTCCCTCAATTATATATTGACCCAACAGATAATCAGCCGTTGTGCTGCAGTGTGAATCCTAAAAGGCAGATGACAGCCTGCAATTATGGTACTCACAGGAAGCAGCTGTTTGCGTTTCCTGCCAGGACGACCCACTCGGCGTTTGTTGCGGGGACTTGCTGGCGTCCCCTCCTCTGGACTGTCCTGGTCTACTCCATCTTCACTCTGTCCAATCAGAAAGACCACATCAAACACGAGGCAAGAAGACTGCATGGCGCTGTAATTAATGTCAGCAGCGAAGGCCGCATTAAAGCAACAATGATTCAAGGCAATGTGGTTAAGAGACACTGGGGCTGTAACTGGCAAAAAGTACAAAAGTGGAGTGGTATAGTTTGCCTGTAGAACTGAAAAAAAAGGAGCTAAAAATGACACAGAAAGACAAATTTCACATATTACTGAAAGAATGGGTCAACTCTAAAACAACGACTATAAAACTCAGCCAAATTTTGATTGAACAAAGCAGTTTCTAACCTAAAAATGGGCAAAAAAAGAAAGAAAACTAGTAAATTATATGTCTACAGTCATGAAATCCAGTTGTGTTTAGTCAACTACAGTATACACAGTTGCCTACTCTGACTTCCATGGATATTCAGCACAAAGTCAACTCTCAGACTGAATTATTAACTTCAGATGATTCATTTAAACACCTCTACTGGAGAAACCTTAACGGGATATCATCATTCTGTGCTCAGTGTTGATATCATAAGTGAAGCTTTGAATCTAAATGAATGCATCACAGCCATATAAAAATAGCCTCCTCTGCTCACAGACTGCATGGTAGGACTGACCTGGAGAATAGTAGCAGGTAATTTTACAGTGAAATATGGAATATAAATAGCTTGCTGTATCTGTCAAAATAGTGCACCTTTAACTGAAGCTCTCCCAGTGATTATGGAGCCTGTTTACGAAGTCCTTAAGCTCTGTTTAGACCGAAGATTCACAATTACACAAGCTGAAATTTGCAACTTTCACATCAATGCCACCAGATAAGACAGTCTCTTGTTTACATGGTAGTGACACTCCCTACTTCTATTATTACTGCTGACTTTTCATGCTTTGTGTAGATGGATAAAATGTATGACTATATTTACTTACTACAGTTAAATCTGTAGCTTCTTTCACGGTGCCCCATGGGGCCTTATTTCAGGAAATATATGTATAAAGAAGAGAAAAATAAAACCCTGTGGTATTTGATAATTTTACAAGTACCGTGTAGTTTGAAGAACGGCTCAATGAACTACATCTCACCTCAACACATTTCACCTCATTCTTCAAGAACAACTGACAAAGTATTAGAAGTGGTGGGAATTCACTACATGTCTGGTCATGTCAAAGCTGCAGCAACATCTTCAGCGACTTTCAGCAGCTTATGGAGACAGAAAGTTATGATGACGTATTTATTGCATGACTTTTGGTGTGTGGTCTTTTTAATGACGTGTTTCCCCATGTCTGATAGAAAATGTGATTAAACCTGATGGCTAACAGCAGAGTTAATGTCACCTGTAATAACAAGAGAAAACTCAAAGTAAGGTTGTAGAGCTCCATCAGAGCAGCTGATAATAACACTGAGCATCCTGTTGATAGGTGAGCTACAGCCCATAAATACTGAGGAAAACATAACCACACTACATAAAACCAGCCACTGGTGATTTAAAAGCTGCAAACAACGTCGTCATCTGGCTTCAGTCGAGCTGAGATGAACCAGATCACATCTCTGTAACTTTACCCCGCAACAATCTAAACTGTTTCTATCTTTGCAAATGTTTGGTCTGAATTAGGCTTTAATATCACTGTGTTTTCAGCTCAAGACATGTAAACTTCAACCTGAAGCCAAATCTGAACCCAGCAGCTTTAGACTTAACATGAGACCCCAATCCTTAAAACGAAAGATTAAAAGTTGAGTTGTAAAAACATGCGCTGAATTAACTCCCAGTTTTTCCTGACGCTGGATAGACTTTAACCCAATGTGACGGCAGCACATCATGTTGCATTAGCAGGAGAAAACAGACAAAAGGAGACAATATCGCATTCAGATGTAAACACTCTGGTGTGGTTAACAGAAAATAGGCAGCAGTTTGCAGAAGATTCACCTCATAAATCACAAATCACTGTGGTGGTATCAAAACATAACATGCAAAAGCCATAGCTCTGCTTTAAATTATGTATCGTAAGCTCTGAGCTTTTGTTCTGTGAAATACTGGGTTAAAGTCACGGTTGGCATTTAGGACTCAGGCTTTTAATAAAGTAAAACCTGGACAGTAACATAGGTCTGAAGATACTGACTTACATCGATAGGTGTGTTTCTATCTAGTACACATTTTCAATTTGCACATAAAAAATGCAGTAGAAATGGCACAAATTAAGATATAAAACTTTCAGGGTAAATGGAAAAAGGTGCAATAGCTAAAACCTTTTTTTCACAACACATGCTATTTATTAGTCTATCTTCTCCTCAATCAGCAGCCCATGTCCTACGTTATATGGCATTAACTGTCTTAAACCATAATGATAATGATGCATGAGAGTGCATCGAACCATATGTTAATTTTATGAAAATTCAGTTAAAATCAGCAATAGTTTTGGATGGAAACGTGCCTGTTTACTAATGATTTATATAGTATTAAATCAGATTTCCATTTCAAGTGTTGTAGTAGTTTTTGTGAGTGACTTTAAAGTGATTGTGATCTGATGATATGGCTTTAAACATAGTGTGGATAATGATTCAGAGCACTTTCACGCAGTTGGCACAGTCAGACTCAAGCCAAATTTGCAGGTGTGAAACCATAATGTAGATCAAACAAGAGGTGCATTGAATCTCAATTACCCACACATACTGTTTAAGTGTGTTACTGCGGTCACACTGTCAATTACAGTAAAATGCAGCACCCTGTAAATACCCTAATGTACACTGAAAATGGGAAAACGGAAGAGGAGGGACCTTAAAACAGTGAGGTAAGCTGTGATTCATGATTCAAACTTAGAGGTGCAAGTTCATGCATAATGTGGCAGACAAAAATTCGAAAGTTAAGTTTAATGGTAAATATTCCGCTGGTGAACAATTTATGAACGGCAAAGCATATTTCACTGGTAAGGGCACGTGGCTGTTTTGATTTGCGACAAAACTAACGCATACAGAAAAAAATGATCAAACCATCAAAAGTCATCAAAAACAGTGGTTATGCAATCAAGTACTAAATCCTGTGTGTATCATGTAACTAAAACACACAGAAAAGAAAACATGGAATGCCTAAAAGCACTGTTTTTAGCTATTGATGTAAGAACTGAAGTGATTTTGGTTATTATCAAGAAAACCATGGGAAATGGATCGATATCAGCTCTGAAATTAAACTCTTTGGAGCTATTTTTGTTGTTGTCATTATATGTGTCCAAACAAATGTACCTTTAGGCACATTAAAATGACCAAGAATTTGAAGAAAACAAGGGGCGATCTGATAACTTTTTCCGCAACTGTAGATGCAGTTTATTTGATTGCTGAATTTGCGAGACAACTGATCTTGATCTGGATCAAACTGAAGCGGTTGAACAGTGGGAACACTTCCTAGAGAGTTTGAACTCAAGGATATCATGGCAAAAAAACTAAAAAAAAAAGTGAAAGAATGAACGATAAAAACTCCCAAAATATCTGCGTGAAAGCAAAACTACTCAGATCAAAGGCATAGGATGAATTTCATGCATTTTGTTTTGGATTTGGTTCAAAGTGATTCCACTCAGGAGTGAACAGTAACAGCTTCAGACTGACTTATGTGGTGTAGCACAGTTGAATGTTAGTGATCTTATAATAAAAATCAGGTAATATAGACGTTGATCTGAGAGGAGAGGAGGCAACGTCACTGTTTGTTTATTTCCTCCCTATCAATTACATGGTACCAAAATATCCACTAAACCGCACTGAGCTGTGTCTTTTTTCCTATCTGCCGACCCATTGTCTTCTACACAATAAAACATACTTACAGCCTTGTAGCTATAAAATTAATTGATGTAAAGCTTGTCCAAAAAGAAAAAGCTTGATTTTGTTCAGGGAGTTTGTTTGATTGATCAGCTAATCTCTCTTTTGAGACTTAGGGAATTGTATGAACTTGAGTACTCTGAAAAAATGTTTGTGTTTTCTTTCCACATGATGTTCTTCCAAAGTAATCATCAAGAAAAAAGTGAAGCTAACGTGAAAACCTGACGGAGGTTCCCCACGGCTTGTAGTCAGGTTCGACTGAGTGTTTTGGTTTTGTGTAAAACTCTGATGGGACCCGAGGGGACTCATGAAAGAGCCCTAATAAAACAAGCAATGCATGCTGCAACACCAGTTAAAGCATCAACTCTTTAACGTGGCTTCATCACATTAAGGATTATGCCTGTTACTTTAATGGAGTATGTTTTTGGTCTGGAGACAGGAAACTGTAAACTGAATTTCATGATTGGCCTTTTTATTTATATTTGTGCATCGGATACGTGTCTCAGGAGGAAATCATAGTGTATCACTGCCACTGATACAACAGAGAAACCACTGCTCAAGCAAACGTTCCAGGTTTTAATGTATATGTATATGTAATAGGAACCTTCTACTTTTAAATCTGTGTTTACCAAAGTACTTTTTATATGGGATTAATACAATGTTCTTCATTTCATTTCATTTTATTTCAGTGTGGTGTTTTTTTTTGTCATTGGTGATTAGATTTCCACTTGAAAACATTCCTCAAAGAAGCTGAAAACGTACTCATAATACAATAAATAATATGTATGCCGCTGTATTTCCTGAAACTAATGGAAAATGTACACGGGGTCACAAATAAAGGAATTCAACATTACCTCACATAGAAGCAATAATTATGTTTTTTTTTCTGCTTTAAATGAGGATACAAATGGAAACTGTATGCTTTTGACTGAAAAAAGATGAAGAAGGTTTTGAGTTTCTGGAGATTCGCTAAAACTGCATAGACTATAATGTACATTTGTCATTACTGTATACAGTTTATTTACAGCCTGACAGTCTAAACACTGGTGATAAAAGTACTTCCAGACATCAATTAGGTTTATTGTTCAGTGTCCTGGAATAATTGAAGATGACTGATGAGCATCATGCAGCATCCTTCGATAACGTCTCCATAGGGGAACTTGACATCAGTAAATAGAAACATGCTGACTGGGATTATTAAGACAGGAGGCAGGAAAGGAGGCCGCCAAAAAAAAACAATAGAGTGCTGTCAATCATCAACACATCAACACTGTGAGTCTGAGGCGATGCCTTCAGGGCAACAGTTTTCAGAAAAGCCCCATGAAGGAAAAGACCTACAGGGGAGTGGGTTAGGGAGCTGGGAGGATTTGGTTCTGTTAATGTGATGTTTCTATTGTATTATATTGTGTTGTATTGTATTCTATCTTATCAGATCAATAACTTTTTTCCTGGACTCATTTTGGTCTCCTTAGTTTTATTTGGAAACTTTAATAAGTGATCTTTCCTCTGTTCATCTCAGGTTGAATAGAAGCTCAGGCTTTGATTGACATTTGCTTGCCGAGTCAAACTTTTGGAGTCTGTTTTTACTTAATAAAACACATTTTTTCCTGACAGACTAATTCTACCGCAGTTGAGGTTAATAGGTCCGAGCGCATCTGTAAAATAACTTTTATGTTCAGTGGTTGATGAAGTTCACACTTATACTCCGTCAGTAAGCTAGCATTAGCATTAGCTCACCCATGACCCGTTGCACTCCTGCAGCTCCACCCTATTGGTCCTAATAAAGTCACTTCTGGCTCCAAACGACAAGACCAAAATGCAAACTACTGGATTCAAAAAAGGAGTTCAGAAACCAATGGTTAACATCACAGTCCATCCATCCACTAATTATACACAGTCTATTATTGCATCTGCTAATTATGCCATATTTACACTCTCAAACTGTTCTGATGTAAACACCTGTTCACACGTTTTAAGTAATTATGCACTGAGACAAACACCTATAAAGTTTCTGCCATGGAGTGAATCTGAGCTAATAACATTACAGGTTTTTCTTTACATCAAATTATATGTCTTTAATTAGCTGATGCACGCACACAGAAATTTCCACAATCACTTTCAAGAATATGTCTTTAAATTTGTAACACAAGTTACTGAAATGTCTGTCAAATGATGATAAATGATGATCCTTTTATTTTTTACTTTTTTTTAAACTGGAAAAATGAGATTAGATGAAAATTCAGGGGATGTTGGACACCATGTATAATGTTAACTAAAAATAAAATGATATATGTTATATTATCATGACTTGATGACCTTAACTGCTGATTATCTGATGTCAAATGTATCTGGGAAACTATTATTTATGTTCAAGAAAATACTATTTACTTAAAGCCTGAGTTAATGCTAGCTAGTGTGTGTTTGGAGGAGCTGCTGAGCTGCCTGCTAGCAAGTGTGTAGTTAGCAAGTAAACAGCAAATGAATAACATTAATATATATCTCACTGAAATGTGTTGATTCATCTGTTGTTCAGAAGCTGGTAGTTCAGGATCTGGCCCTAAAATTACTTTTCACTGTATATAAGTCAGTCACAACAGGCGTATAAGGCCATACACTAGTAATAAATGGAAACACTGCAGCAGGTGAAGCTTCATTAACACCAGATCAGTAAGGATGTGACATCATTAATGTTATGTGTTCTGCAGCTGTTGACACTCAAATTCCACGTTAATGAGGTGAAATGTTTGTAATAAAGCAGGCTGATCTCTGATGGGGGTCAGCCTATCAGGACATTTTTATGTTTAAGTTCAGATAAGCCTCAAACCCATCTGGCTCACAATGTCTAAATGAAGATTTCACACTCGATATCGCACACATTAATTCAATATAATTCACGCCTCAGAAACAGAGACACTGAGTGTAGTACCAGTAACTTTCTACAGATGGTAATCCCATCAACCAGAAGACTTCATTTGCACAATGTGGCTCTGGCCCTTAGTTTTAGGTGAGTCTGGAGGTAAACACTTGAGCCCAAACCAAGTAAAAGCTTAATTTTTGTTAAATGGTCTGAAATGAATGTTACTGTGAAAAAACAAATGAGTTCTCTACTTGTAAGGCGGTATATTTAAGAAATGTGATGCTGAGAAATTCACATCATTGGGGCTGGTATTAAGGTTGTATGATCAGTGTCAAAGAAGGCAATGTCAGGAAAATGAAAATGAGATTTTAGGACAGTAACTGGACATTACTGAGGATATATACAATATGGAGAAAGAATTTAGTGAGTTGAATTGAGCAAAAAAAGAGGAAACAGAAAAGACCTGACACACAAACAATAATATATCCCAGTAGAACAGCTGTGATGGATGAAGGTGTATGAGTGAGTTGTACCACTATTAAAACCTGACTGTGCTGCCGGCCTGCTCTCTGACTCTGTTTCCATTAATGTCTTCCACCATTTCCCTCCTTCTGCTGGACCCAGTGCTGCGGTGACGGTGGAGTGGTTGCTAAGGTGCAGAAACTGCTTAGCAACTGTCTCCGATGGGGCTGCCGTGCTGACTAAACATCCTGATGTCACTTCCCTGACGATCAGCCTAGCAACCAGCTAGAACGGGTAATGGCCCTGCACCCGTCTGCCTGGTGGCTGCTCATATGTGCATGTTACAATGCACATGTACGAACACACAACAAACTGAGAAACAACAATTCCATATTACGTGCTACAAAAACAATCAAGTCCAACTTAAAACCCAAAGAGCTGGAAAACCACTCAGCCAAATTCCTTTAACACTCACTGGCCAATCTGTCCATATATCTTTGGTCTATTTCTGTCTCCCGGCAGGTTATTTTAGGCCGCAGCAGTTGCTAAGCAACCAGACTGCAAACCAGGCGGGCAAAGGAGGCTCCCATCAGTAGCAGACAGCCTGTCCTCTTTCCTTCTACTCCATCCTCTCTGTCTGCTCCTTCTTCCTCTCCTGGTTTGTTTCTGTATTATGCGTTGAATCAATTATCACCTAATCATCTGTTGATCAGAGTCAATGGAGGAGTCGACACAACGTACAATATGCTTCATGTTATCTAGATTTAGCCTGATTTTGATTATTTTATAGTAAAAAATTACATTCAATAGTAATCAGGAATGTATAGAAATGGCTGAAAAAAGAGTGAAAAATTAGACACGTCACTAAATATAAAAAAGTACACCCCCTTAATGTTTGTGCACAATCATTGTTGGTTAACAACACGGTGAGCACTACCTTTCAGCCACCTACATATCATTTCTTTAAGGCTTTAGAGGTGGACTAGGAACAATGCTGACAGCATTTGGCAGCTAAGGTATTAAGTAAAATGTTAGACATCTTTAAATCACACCCATTTCCTAGAGCAACTGGACATGTGTCCATGTAAGCAGAGTCTGTCTTTTCAAATTTTTCACAGAACAGCCACTGCCACGTTTCCTTTGCTACAACATTACTGCCTTCGAGGTGAAACTGTGCATGGTTATCCCCATTTGTTCAAACCATCGTGCCAAGTTTGTGCACAACAAGAGTTCTTCGACAGAGGCAGTCTGGTCAGGGTTTCCACAAGGAGTTTTTCTTTGCCAGCCCGGTGTCTGGGAGGAATAGATTTTACCTCCTGAATGTGAAACATACGGGACACATTTCAATAGTAGTGTAAGCTACAAATATAATATTCATAAAAACAACATCTTGTCATGAAAGACGCCAATTCATTCGTCATTCATTCGTCATTTCAACTGGGCAGTTACCTGTTTAAAACACATATGGACTGTGGGATAGTGCAGGAGTCATTTCCACCACCCAGAACCCTTAGCTTGATGGAGCAAAGACTAGGCTTTAACAGCAGATGTAGACTTAGAGGGTGGCCATTAAAAACAAGCACGACTTGGAAATTAATATTTTTTCAACCGTTTACTTAAGTAAAATTAACTGCACCACACTGGAAACAATGTGAAGCGTATCATCAATACTTTGTATATATTTATTTATATTTCATATATTGTTATAGTATATTCATTGTTATAATCCTGCACACTAAGCAAGGCGGGGTATTGTTTTCAAGTCAATCTTTATGAATCTTGGAAGGTATATTAACATTTTGAATCAGATTTTTGGTACATTTAGTGTAACATTTCATGTCCCAAATGTTCCCTGGCAGAAGTATTTAATTTCCTATTTTGTAGATTAAACAATAAAATACTTCAGTTATTTCATGTTTCGATAATCTGTAAACTGTGATAGGCCTGAATGATGTGAAGAAAATTGGAAAATAACTGTCTGTTGGCATGAAATGGTTTGGGTGCTGAAGCTAACTCTGATAATAGGAGAGAAAACCCAGCACAAATACCTCAACTTTGCACTTTAAGCTGCAGTGCCTGATAGTTTTTTGGCATCACTGCACATAAATTCCATACCACCTTTCAGCTTACTGTAGTTCATGTGTGGTTTAGAAAATGTACCCTGTGACGGGAGGGTTAGGATGTTCATTGGTGTTTTAAGATTCATTCAGACGTGACTCTACTACTTTACTCTGTGGCTTGAAATAAAAGCTTAGAAAAGTTGGTTTGACTTTTCAATAGGGTTGTGAAATACATCAGGTTCATCTATCCTTACAGTATATTTAGTATTTTATTTGGATTGAGAGGAAGGAGCTGGTGTTGATTCTTTGTGACTTCAGCTCCTGCAGCTTTAACTTGTTTTAATTTAAAAGACCATGTTCTACACTCAGATACCAACATTTTTTATTAATTGGATTTTGGCAGCTATTAAACTGTTGACCATAAAGTTAGAATAAAGTACTTCTATTTTGTGAAATAATTGTGACAATGTGGTTTATTCTTGGTAGATTAAATGCAGTTGGGACTCGGTATGTGATCATAGCATCAGGGCAAAGGTGATTACTGTGTATGAATAGGAATAAAAAGAGGGATTAGTCTGGAAACAAAACGATTCCAAGTTTATGGGTAGCAGTGTATTTACATGAATAACTTGCAATCTATTGGACCCAGAGGAGAAAACTGCAGGAAGAAGGTGATTTTCCCATTGTCAGCTCACTATAGTACTTCACTTTATAGTTTAAGAGCTTTCTGCCATCCATACACTCACAAAAAGGTTTTTGTTAACCTCAGCTGATTATAAACCTACAAAAAGTGATTTGTTGAAAAAGAAACGAAAGACATGAATGAATAAAAAAAGTAAACATTTGAACAGCGGCTGCTGTTGTGTAAAATGGATTACAGCTGAATCAGTCAGACCTCCCACACCTCCTCGACTCTATCCTCCACATTGTCTTGCCATGTTTCCTCTCTGTCCTCAAAGTATGATTTCTCTCAGGGCTTATCTTGACTCTTTTGAGAAGGAGCTGAGTCTGAGGAAGTTTAAAGGCACAAAGAACTGTGGTAAAATAAAACCCTATAAGGAAAACGTTGTGTTTGTTGGCTTGTTGCCAGTGTGTGAATGTGGAAGTGAGCAAGTAAGACGTGCCTTTATATAGCAGCACTATAGAATGAACTTCAAACTTCTCACAGATTTACGAGGGCTGCCCCAGGCTCTGGGGGCGCAAATGAAAGGAGCCATTTTTCACCTTGTGTATGTCTGCCTGACTGACTGTGTGCTCATTTGTGTAAAAAAAAAAAAAAAAAAAAGAAGACTGTTACAGACCCGAAACCACTGGTCTCACCTGCATGTGGTTGGGTGAGTGTATGGAATGCAGAATGGCCAGGAGTGAATGTAAATAAATAACCGTAAGTTTAATAATTATTGACACACATACACTCACTACTTGCCAGATTTTTTTTTATGTGAGTTGGCTAAAAAAAGCTCTCCACAGTGAGCACCGAAGCCAAAGCAGATGTAATGGTAGCCATAATGAACGAGGTAGCGGTTGTAATGAGAGCAGCAGCTACAAAAATAACAGTAGTAATTATTTAGAATGTGTAATAATAGAAGTAGCAATAATAACAGTGATAGCAGTGACAGTAGAGGAGACTGGAGTTGTAGTACTTTACATTTACTCCTTTTTTAAGTATTACAAAAAGATTTGAAGCCAAACACCAGACTAAACCAGATTTTATCATTAGGTGTTTCATTTCCACACAGCAAAAGAGAAGAAATGAGACTACTAAAGCCCCTGACTGAGAGTGTAGCAAGTCCAGTCTATTGGGAGGAGGTTTGACACCCACTAATAAACACTAAATAATGAGAAGAAGCCAGAGCAAAGCAGCAGCTTCTTCAGTGTGATTGAGACAGGGTTAGTTATGCAAGACTAAAGCAGCAGCACCCTAATCAGCTTCGCAATCACATTCATTTTTCGCTCCTTCCTATCATCAACTTCACATCCGTCCACATTGCCATACTGATAGAGTGTCTCCTCTCAGGTTGCACCGAAAAGCACATTAACCTTCTCACAAACAAACATGACATGCACTGTGCACATCTTGAAACGTGATCCTCCTTCATTATACTGGCTTTGGCTCATCATTAAAACAGTGAGGGTTCTCCAGACACTAGCAGCTCTGTTAGTCTTTTAGAACAATATGATGCACACAATATAATAATATTATGTTCAGCACGTTGTCACATTGCTGCAAGACAAGTTGGATTAGCACAATGATACCATCTCCATCAAGTTGTTCATCTAGGCTACCTTTTAATTTGACAGAACCTGTCATAGTGACAAATGTTGGGTGGTAACTCAAACCAGACCAGACCAGCAAAACTGGAAAACAACCTGACTTTAATTACCAGTTCATAGAAATATTTACCCTTGAAGATACGGTGATAAGTCTATCCATCTGTCTGCAGCTGTAAATTGATTTGGCATTTTGTGCACAAGGTAGATCACTAGCATCCTCCCAGAATCTAGGTTCTGTCATTTCTGAAAACAATTCTTCTACTTTGGGAGATAGGGCACATTTTGACATTTTTAAAGGCAATGTGAAATCCAGGATTAAGAGCAACATTTAAATTTCATTGTAAATCTGCCATGTTTGACGGCTATTCATGACCTCAGTTAGATGAATTTCCATCAGATTTGGGTTTTACTGTCATTGTACACTGCTTTTTATATCAGGTGTGTTCATACTCAGCCTGATCATAGAACCAACACTGACATCACATCCAAAACCCACAGAAGCATGAATCCAGCTTCTATGAGGATGTTGTAACAGTTAAGAATAATGTACATTAATCTGTGTATAGTGTAGATGATGCGAGGAAGCGAGGGCTAAAAGCTCCAACTGTCTAGCTAAAGTCTTTAATCAAATAGTGGCAGAGAAATAAACCTTTAATAACTGACCGTACATGACTATGAGCTCAATAAAGTTGAATAAAGCTGTAAGTTGAATGAATCAACTCCATAATTACTTAGTCACATCCAGTGCCTCGATTTAAAGTTTAAACACATCAATAATTTACCACAGAAAACAGAGCAACCATTAAAATGTGAGCATTTACTCTTTATACTTAACGGGGCTGAAACTTACAACTATCTTCATTGATTAACCTTGTGATGAGTCATTTTGCTTGTTGAACTAAAAAATGCCGGTTATCACCTTAAATATGCTTGTTTTATATAATGTTTTAGAAGCTCATGACTTCTGAAGCAGTTTTTTTGTTTCTGATAAATTTAGAGGAATTAAAAGTAATATAGTATTTCCAAAGCTTTTTACTCAGGAAACTCTCCTTATACCGAATATATTAAAATAATAATAAAGCTGCAAATAGTAAAAAGTGTTACTCTTCCTTTACATGCTGAGATGTGATTGTAGTATCACTGTCATCAGGGGAGGGGTAACAACCAAACACAACTTTTAACTCAAACTCTGAATCATCTTAAGTGCAGTATATGTTGCTCACCACATCAATGGAGGTGTCGTTCTCCGGCGTCTGGGGCGGTTCAGCGGCAGCAGGACTGTTGGACGGCATGGCAGGGAGTGGCTCGGTAAAACCAAGTTTAGAAAGTAAAAAATGGTGCAAATCAAAACATGGGAAGAGCCCTCAGTAGCACCAGGTGCAGCTTCATTCACTCCGTCTGTCAGCTGGACGATCACTCACCAAGACCTCCCCCTCTCCTGGAAATGCAAACAGAAAACACAACGACACGAGTGGATTTAAGAGGAGGATTTGTCAAACCTGAGGAAGAAGTTAACCTCAGTTTGGGGCTGACATTTCGCGTCCGAGGTCTCCCGTTTTGTCTGGGCTCACATACAGCCCTGAGGCCGAGCGTGAACTACAGGTGTGTGTCTTTAAGTAACTATACGATGTGATTGATGGGAGTCCTGTACATATATAGGAGAAAATATTCCAATACAAAAACATTCACATTTATGCATGCTAACACACACGTACACACATGCAGGTGCTCTCAAAGGACGGTGCATGAATCGGGGTAGCGTTCAACATGGCTGTAAGAGAGTGACTGATGTGGCCGGATGAAACTGTCCTGTTTCACTAGACAAAATGGCGCATGTTCATACTGCAGGTGAACGTGGGGAAAATCTAAACTTCTCCACCAAACATGAGGCAGATGTGTGCTTTTTTTAAAGCTAATATTTTTATGGGTTCTGTATTAGTTTTCATCGTTAAGTTACATTTGTGTAAATTTCAGGGAATTTAACTTCTACCTGTGGCTGTCGGTGATGTGTGGAGCCCCTGATTTCCTTTCTGATGCAACACCAGGCAAAACCACACTGATATCATCTCACCAATACTAATATTTACAGATTCTTGTAGAGTAAGTCATTTAAAATAGATAAATAAGTGTTGTGACTAAATAGCTTTGGAGATCACCTGGGATTTGCTGTATAAATTCAATACAAATGCCCTTTAACATGACCTTTTTCTTGATTTTTTAGAATATTAATCATTTGTTTCATTTGTTTTTCAATACATGCTCTTAATTTATATTTTCTTGTTACTGAGAACAGTGGTGTTTTGTTGCTACTAACTTAAAAACAGTTTATTTCTTGATTTCTTCTTTGTCATCTGTAATATTTTCAGCCACATTTACTCAAAAGAAAACCCTGACAGCATCACTTGTTTCTCAGTGGTCTGATAATTACGTCCAGTACTGTAGGCAGAGTATTAGCTAATTTTGCATAGCAGGTTTGAACAGAAGAACTACAAAAAAAAAAAAAAAAAGATAAATATTTGATTGAACTGAGGTTGTGAGGACGTGACGTGGTCCCAGCGAAGCAAAGCACAACAAATCTGAACTGAAACATTGCAATCTAATCTTTATAGACCTTTTTATTGTGGCGCTTTTTTATTTCATTACATACTTCATAACCTGATTTATTTATCTCACTGGTGTCACTTTACATCATTCTGAGTAATGCAGCATTATGTAAGAACAAGGAGGATGTAGTTTGGACATCAACAAGCTGCGACATTTATAGAGCTGTTATTCACATAAGACCCCGACAGGTGAAAGGAGAGGTGGTTTCAACAGGGTATTGTTTGACTAAGTCCTGGAGACTGTGTATTCACATTGACATAATGATGATAAAAGACTTACTTTATCAATTACTCATCAGTAATTGATGAAGTTAAACCCACACAAACAGAGAGAAGACCAAGACTTTGAGGCCAAGTCAAGCTAGAAAGCTGACGAGATGCAAAGCAACAGGGGCATTATGGGAAACAATGGGGTATGAAGGGTGAGATAAGTCCCTTTATGAGTTTTTTCAGCACAGTATCGATGGTAACAACCAAAAAAAAAAAAAGAAAATGCATGGGAAATCTACTGATAGCCCTACAGCTGTGGACTTCACTGGTCTTGAAGTAAAGCCCTGAGTTTTCTTTGTCTGAGATCAAGACACAGATCAGTCTCAAGTATTACATCACTAGCATCACAATCTAAACAGCTCGAACTTTAACTATTAACCTAAACTTCATTGATTACGAAAACGGTTTTTTGAAAATCAACAGAGAATTAAGTAGCAATGATATAAAACTGGCTGAACCTAAATCAAAAGAAAAAAGACAAATATCTTCCTTTTACTGTTAATACTACTGCGAATATTTCACTGCATCTTAAAATAGACATGAAAACAAATATTAGCCTACAGTGTGTTTAGTGCTATCCACTCTTCTTCTTTCCCTCCAGTACAGCTGAGGTCTGAAAAAAATGCTGTCTCAAGAAACAAAAAGAGATTTTCTACCAAAAATTGGTGAATTAATTGGAAAATATCCTTGTGATTTCACGAAGTCAGACTCCTGAGGCCTCACAATGACTTCAACTAACTCCTGAATACATCTATGCTCAGAACCAGGACTGAAGCTTGAAGTGGACTGTAAAGGGATCAGTACAACAGGAAAAACGGTTACAGTAAGCAAAACCTCTTCCAATAAACATATCTGACTTCTGATACGATACCTGACTTCTCATGTAAGACAAGCCCACTCGCAAAAAATGTGAATTTATCCTTTAATCTGGTTCCAACACCAAACAAGAGTGAAATTCAGGTCACAGATTATAGTGTAACACCTGGCTGGTGGGAATAAAAAAAACTCTCAAGTGTGTATTATTTGCTTGTGTCTTTTCACATGTTTGAAGTTGTGCTGTTATTTAATTTGACTCATGTATTACTTAAAACCACACATCAACGTTTCCTCAAGACCAAACTGACCACATTGATTTAACATTTATCCTAATTACGTGGAAGTAAAACTGTTAAATATATATAACTTTCTACAAAACCAGCAGATGCTTTTGACAGAAACATTTTTTACTTTTTTTACTTCAGATTATGCAAGTTTTTGACTTACTGTGATATTGTAATAATATTAAACTCCTATGTTGTGTGAGGATTTTTTGGGTGACAAAAACATGTTTTGTTGTGTTCATGGGAGAAGTTTTCCCTCCAGGCTTTTCTGTTAGAAGGGCATTCATTGTGCTCATTCTGTTTTAATCCAAATCATGGCCTTTTCAAACCAAACCAAATATTTTTGTACCTAAACCCAAACTCACTCATAATACCAATACCCAAAAAGTAGTACTTGTTACTGAAGTTAACTTTGTTTCTTTGAGTTTGACAGCAGAGGAGTCAAGCAGATTACTGGAAAAATATATATGTTTTTTAAGTACAGCAACAAAATGACGACAAACAACATGATGGACAATACACATGGATGAAAAAAGGTAAAAGCCACCACTCTGGCCCCAATAACTGTTGGTCCCCATTAGATGCTTTGTTTTTGGCCTTTTTGTACACACATACTACACACATGTATGGTCCACAATGAAGTGAAATTGTAGATTTATTAAAAAAAAATAAATAAAAAATTCTCACACCACCTGTGTACTAAGCCTTACATAAGTTAAGAAAGTGCTAGAACCCAGAGTTAGCTTTCAGAAAACCAAACAGACACTGACATTTCTAATAAACAGTAACAGGGCTGGTGAAAAAACATAGAATGCTCTCCAACTTGACAGCCCTGTCTACACTCTATCATCCATTGTAAACTGTTGAACCTGTCGACTTCATTTAGCTTTTAGTTCAGAAAGCCAAGACTGTACCTTCTGCTGCTGTACATCACCACAACAGTGCAATGCTTCACTTTTGTGCTGATGGTAACATCACAAAAATCAATATCCACAAAAAGAGTCATCAGCTTATACAGCTTTTGACTAAACAGCAGTTGAGATTTCACAATTGATGCATTCCTACTGTCAAGAAACACAACATTCACCCCATACATGAAACTGCACCTGGAACATCAAATCCAGGTGTAAAAATCAGTGTATGACCTGCAGTAGATCAAGGTCAGCATGGATAACCGGGCTGACGTTATATATATATAGACATCATGGAAAGTATACACTTCCAAAAACAACAACTAACAGGTAACAACTATGGTTAGTTTAGGGATGGGCATCAAGAACCGGTTGTGCAGAACCAGTTCCCTGTAGTTCAATTCCTTGGAATCTTTAGTCTTATTTCACCAGTAAACACGACCCTGAGGCCATTTGCAACAGTTGCAGAACTTTCACTATGTCATAATGATTAGAACAAAGGGGGAAATACCTCCACCATGCACAAAACATTTAACGACACAGCATCCAATTAAACATCATGAATGTAACATCTTTGACTGGCTACTTAGCGAAGGGGGCAGGGACTCTGGAGGCGGAGCCTACAGAAAGGCGTCCTCTGTCACAGCCACTAACATTAAACTCCTCCTGGTTCTATCAATACTGTTAATGTTACTGCCATTTCACTGTGTCAACCGGCTTTCACTCGTCTCTGTGAATAATCTGTATGTCCTAGAATTACATGTAGATGAGGTTCAGAGCCTGCAGCAGGTCGATCTCACACTCCTTTAGCTACACCTTTATAACCATTTATGAGGTTTGTTCAAATTGAGTGCAACATTTTTGTGCATATTTCACATTGCACCAATTCTTATCAGTTCCTATCAATGAAAAATGGAGAAAGAAGAAGAAAATATCTGTTAAATATCTGTGTAAGCGTGGACAGGGCAACAACGACATAAAAACATACCTCCACTCTTTGTATTTTGTAACAGCCTGATTCAGATTAAAGCATCACTAGAGGTATAATATAAACTGGGTGATTCAGCCACATTCTGGCAGACAATTAATTTTTAGCCCAGCACCGGTACCCCTGTCTACTTCTTCAACCTGAACACCATTAAGAAACCTGACCTAAGCCTTTAGATGACACCTTTATACACAGAAGCACCCACTGAATCATGGTGGTTGTGATATTTTTGTTACTATTATCACATGAGTCAGTGTGATCTGCTCAGACTGGTTTCAGATCCATCAACCTGCACAGAAAAGGACTTAAAAAAACATAATATTTGTATGTGATTTACATGCACTGAAACAGTGACATGAATGTGAGCACAGTGTGGTTGCAGCCGATGTGTCTGGGCTGCGTTGGGTTGTATTGTATTGTACAGTATGTCATTCTTCAAGCTGAGGCCTTACATCACCTACTGTAAAGACAACAGGCAGCAGGCCAGGGTTACAGCAGAAAGGCTGGGGTGGAAACTTTGCAGAAATGGGTGTACAGTATCCACCCCACACCCCCGGGGGCTCCCAGCACAAGCTCCAGGATCTAGGCCAAATAACTCCTCCAAGTTCTGTGTATTTGGGTCACACACACACCTCACTCTCCTATAGCAGATCTATACACACTGAATTAAACTGTTCCAGTGCTGATGCCAGCGGTGGATTAAATTAGACCAAAGGCCCAAGCAGAAGCCTGAACCGGTGGGAGGAGAAATGGTTGCGCAGAGAAAATGCTTGGAAGGTATGTGAAGGTACCAGGAGTTACACAGTGAAAGACAAGGAAGCAGGTGACCAGTTTCCATAATAAAAGCATCAATAAGGAATATCCTTCCTTTATCATCTTTGTAATTCTTTTCAAAACAATTGCGTGTTTTTTTTCCCGATTTTTACATTATCTTTCCCATTTGTTTATACTCGGATCTTACTAAAGCAATAGGCCAGTGCAAAAATAAGTATTAAAAGTAAAAGTACAGAATGGTTCATGAATAATACACACAACTGAAATGTAATTATTGAAGCATTAATGTGCTGTGGTTGTTAATGGAGGGAGTCATTATTCTTATTTCTACAGCTTTGGAAATGATACTGGTTCCACTCATTAAAAGCAAACATTTGTTAAGGTGTTCTTAACTGAAAATGTGAAATTACATGTATTTAGTAACAAGACAACAAAACCCAACTTTCTTTTTAACAAGTAACACACAAGAATAGCTGATGAAGAACAACTACCTTTAAAAATGTGATATACCACAAATATCTTTTGAAGGATTATTATAATGCTGTTCTACATTAAAACTATAGGAGGTCTAGCAGTTATTTCCAAAACTAAATAGTCATGGTCAACAACTTTGACAGTGACTCTGTGTAAATGTGATTTATGGGCTAATAGAAGTCTTTGGAACTTAAAAATGCAATTGTTCTTCAACATAAGTCAGAAATGCACAGGGGGAAAAAGAATATTTGTGTCACTGCTATGACGGTGTACCATTTGGTCACTTAACTGATTAACAGATTTTTATTTTATATCAATATGTGATCATGCAAAGTACCTACTAACAAAAGTTAAAAAGCTACTAAAAATATAGAAATACTTAAGTAAAGTACATTACATCTGTCCTTAACCAAAAAACTAAAGCTACACTAATGATAACATTGCTCTCATGATGATTTGGTGATTACTTTCTAACATAAATACTTACAGCAACAAATATTTTCAAGAAAGTTAAGCCAAGTTCTCTACACTCACAGAAAAATTACACACAAGCTCCAATAAACACGAAAACCAGTGATTATTCTCCTTAACGTCTGAAGTGTTTTAAGTGTTTGCCATTTTCTGACTATAAATAAAAGTATAAAACCACATATAATACATACGTTTGACTATTTCAGTTTTCACTCAGGACAAAAATGATGCATTTCAACTTGTGACAAATGTATTTTGATGTGTATCATGATAATTATCAACACCCAACTACAAGAACATTCTCATCCTTGTAACATTTTTGGCCAAATGGAAAATTTGAATCAGAGTATTTGATTATTTCTACCCTATGGTATTTCTACTTTTACATTTATGCTGATATTTTATTTCAATTGTGTAGATTGGATGGATGGTACAGATCAGTTTTGCATTTATAATTGTTGCAGTACTACTGCTGACACTGTAAAGTTTGTGTTAATTTCAGTTTTGCTTACAGAGGTGGCCTATTTCATTGTATTACTCCTACTTGAGTAAAGGATCCTTCTTCTTCTCAATTGCTCTAAATGGACACTCCAGCCTTTGTGACAAAAGTTGCCGTCCAACAAAGGTCCTCCAGGACACTGAAAGGATCCAGGGATCCAAGTACCACTTCTGGTTTTAAACTGCTAAGTTTTCTTTCTCTTGTTTTTATTAGACTGTATTGATCAGTTTCACATTTCTAATCAGAACTACCTCTGATGTTTGTAAGTGCATTTGACCTACATAGTGGTATTTCAATGTATTATTTCTACTGGAGTAAAGGATCTGTATAACTTTTAGGTTGACATGTTTCTATTGTTATGATTGAAAAGTGAATTTACGGGTTGTACACTGATAACCGTCCACTCCGGCCGGTACCGTCTAACAACGGAAGACTTTATATAAACACAACATTTAATGAGTCTTATTTTGTAGTAGTGGCGGATATGTGTCCGGTCGTTCCTGTTAACTTCACGGTGTCCAGCCTTATGACAGTTAATATAGGGAGCGACCTCACGCGGCCTTTACCGGACAATCGTTCATAAACGGTGTATAATCCCAGCGGGGCGCAGGCGAGCCGGGCAGCCGGTCGGAGACACGTGTCTGAGTGTGTAGAGACGATAAGCGTTAGTGGGTCAGGTGAAAAAAAACACACGGCTGCGCGTTTCAGACCGAATGCACCCGTTAACCCCCGTCAGGCGCGTGCTCGCCCTCCGCGGAGGCGACGGTTCCGCGCGCTGATGTGTCTGTCTGCATCTGGTGGGAGAGGAGGACGGTGCGCTCCGGTAACGTTACCTGCTGGTGTCGGGGGGAGCCAGCGGGGGGGAGCCGCGGTCCACCGGACACCGTCCAACTGACGGAGTCCGGCCTCCGTCAACGTCCTCCCGCCACCGCTAAAACAACTCCCCAAGTTCACTCCGCCCGTGTCCGACCCGCTCCGTCTTCACGCGCACATCAGCTGCTGAAACGGAACCGACCGTTTGGCTCCGGAGCGCGCGAGCGACGACTTCAGGAGATGACTGAGGCGAACTTAACGGCGGAAACGGGTGCCGGTTCTTGGCGTTCACGAGGCAAAATGTAATGTTTATATTTACCGTGTCGTGCGTCCCTCGGGCACCCGGACCCTGACGGTCGTCGCTCTCTCTCTTCTTGTTCACTCTCTCTCTCTCTCTCTCCCCTCTCTCTCTCTCTCTCTCTCTCACTCCTCGCGCTCCACCAGGTCTGCTCTCTCCGCGGCTGGCTCGCGCTCCCCCGCCTGCTCCTCTCTCACCGACCGGCCTGCTCGCTCTCTCTCACGAGCCGCAGAGGCTGCCGCACCGGAGAAGGCTTCCGCGGGGTCCTAGAGCCTGCGGTCGGGGTGAAGTCAGGTAAACCGGCACGAACCTGTTCGACCGCGATGGTTCCGGTCCTCCTCCCGGTCCAAATAAGACAGACAGAAATAGAACCGAATCACACCGATATGAGGGTCGAATCGGACTGATGGTTGGCTCTTACAGCTGTCAATCACACATTAAACCAGAGTTCACACCTGGATTAATGTGTACAGAAAGGTGATGATAAACATGAAGATAAACAAAGGCACACAAACCAAAACCGGTCCGCCTACAGATCCGATCCGGTCCGTGGAATGAAATGCAAAAATGACACATATTAAACATTACATATTAACAGTCAAAGGTGTCAAACTCATTTTAGTTCAGGAGCCACATACAGCACAATTTAATCTAAACCAGTAAAATACTATCATAAAAACATAAATAATGACAACTCCATGTTTTAGAGTAAAGAAAAGTACAATTACATGAAAATGTTTAGATTTACAAACAATCCTCTCACAAACAAATATGAACAACCTGAAATGTCTTAACAACATTAAGTCTGTTACTAAACGTTGTGTGTATTTGCAGATCCACTGTGATCTGGAAGTTATAATACACAGGTAAATAAGATGAGACTTAATATTGTTAAAATTGCACTTATTTTTCTTATGAAATTTAAGGTTTTTAATGTTATTCAGGTTTGTTTTGTTTTTTAGGATACATTGTACACGGTAAATTTACGAGTGTTAATTATGCAGTGTAAAAATATGTTAACTCTATTGGAGTAATTACAACAACAGA
>JAPTMW010000017.1:9635-23375 GCA_029822955.1 Ostorhinchus angustatus | reverse complement strand
GCTATATAAATAAAATTAAAAATATATAAAGAAACAATAAGTTTAAAAACTGAGGGTGTAAAAGGGGCCAAAAAAACCCCAACTAATATCTTTCTAAACATATAGTCCCTGTTTTACGTCTGTGGTCACAGTCCAGAGTCCACAGTTCAAACCATGGGAGACTCTCCTGGTTTTAGACCCAAACTGAGCTGCACCTCCTGTGATAATCATGTCACCTACAGGTTCAAGAGCAGCCACACTTTAACACATCAAACCTGAGTACGATACTGACAGACGGAGCAAAACCAAACCTACTGAGTCTCAGGCTGCAACGAAACTCAAAGTATTCGAACTCAATGTTTCATCACGCGTCTGCACCGCTGGAGTCGCAAACACTGAGGCTAAGCTAATGAGCACATCCTAATAATAATAATGGTATTCATGTGGCTGTGGAAGAATCCAAACTGGAATTAGGAGAGTGTGTACGAGGTCACCACTCAGAAAAGAGGCCATAATGTCCCAGACTGTAAAAGCAGTACAATGTCCACCTGTGAACCCCCTCACTGTCCAAAATACAGCTGTTATTTGTCTGGGATGACTCTATGACACTGTACTTTCACTTCTTTCATCTGGGACAGAACAAAAACCACATGATGTAAACCAGGTTTAACAACCGGTCACACAGAAACACAAGAGGCTGATGAATTTAAAGATCAGGACAAGACAGTGAAAAGATATGATGAAATAAATGACACATGGCCTGAACATCGACTTCCACGTCTCAGTTGGAGTAAAAAAACAAAAACAAACTGATCACAGTGTTTTAAGAGCAGTAGCTGCCAGGTTTTCTTCAGGTAAAAGGAGGAAGGAGTAGTAGTAAAAACAGGTGACTAACACAGGCTTTACAGCTGACCAGGCCCAGCCTCGGCCTGATTTACTTCTAGATTCTTTGTTTGTCTTTTCTGGAGGCTTGAACTTAAATGTAAAGTAGGGTTCACTCCAGGTCAAACTGCACAACCACAGTTTAGAGTCAACTTCATACAGGTTCTTTTAATCCTTTTACTTCATCATAAAAGGTCTACGGCAGACTAGTAAACCACAACCAAGACTGGTGTCACAGCTTACAGAGTTTTAGTATGTTTGTCCCAGATTTAGAGGAACTGATGAAGAACAGAAGAATGTGGAAACATGAGGTGAAAACTAGAAACTATTCCTGTTATTCTTATTTATTCTGACTAGAATATGAACATGTGTTTGTGAGTGTTCCCATGTCACATCTAGACTAACACAGAACTTCCTTGTGATTGTTTAAGAGCATTTTAATCCATATTTACCTGAAAAATCTTCTGTTTCAGTGGGATTTTGTTATCAGCCTGACGCCGAGCGGAGCTGCAGATGGTCCGCCGCGCCACCTGCTGGAGCGCCTGCAAACACCACAAACACCAACATGACAACCCAGAACACACTCAGCACACACTGTACCCGCTTCCAAAAGACCTTCAACACACAAACACTGCTTTACTTTCATACATGACAGCTCCCAAAGCGGGAATCTGCCTGTGAAGGTCCGGAAGCTAATGCTAATGCTAACTCTTCCGGCGGTGTCCTAACGTTCGTCGGCTTTGACCCCTAGATGACAGAGAAAGGCTAAATGTACAGGAGCCTTTCCTGTCACTACCGTCCACACGGACACAAGGTTTATCCGTTAAACCACGGTTCTGTGGAGGAGAAGGAACCTTAAAATGAATAAGATACTTACAAATATCTGTCTGTTCATGTTGAGTCCGTCTTCAGCCCACTGTCTCGCACAAGGACACCGGAAAACTTTACTTCCGGCCTTGACTTCTTCTTCTTCTTCGTCGTCAGTGAGCGCCGGCGGACCATCAGCGCCACCTCTGGCCATAAACGAGAATGCACATCTAACAATTTATTCAAGGAGAATCTGTTTTTTCTCGTGGACGTTTGTGTTTTAATAATTGTTCGTCAACAAAAAAAATGATAATAATAAAATGTAATTAAATAATAAAAAAAAAAGACTTTTAAAGCTCCACATATGTCTTACATAAGTCTTATGTAGCACTTTTACTTCTTAAGACATGATCAAACTAGTTCAGACCTAATATTATATATCAGTGTAATATTGGAAAAAAAAGAACAAACACAAAAACTAGTGTTAATTTTTTTTAGATACTAAAGAATTTGTAAGACACTCAAAATGGCGACTAATAATAGCTTTGTCATAATACCTTTATGATGCTAATGCTAAATCCCTTTGCTCTCTGCTAACTGTAGCATGCTAATGATAATGCTAATATGTTAACTGGTATTAAACACAAAACAAATGCTATGTCTTTAGGTTTGTTTTCTCCAAATATGTGAAAATGTTCTTTCTTTCAGTGCAAAGATCCAACAGATTAACTTTTTTTTATAGATAATTCTATAATAGATGTATCATAGAATTATCTGTAAACAGTTAATAAAAAAGTAAGTCACTTGCTCTAAAGTTAGAGACTAAGGCTAACTCTAATATTGACTGAATATTTACAGATATCAATTATTTTAAGATATTTATAAAATAAGTACATACAATGTTTTTTATTTGATCAAAATAATAGGTAAAATAATTACAGTCTGACGGTGTAAGGCTAAGACACACCAATGCTTTGCAAAGTTAGCATCAGAAACATACATTCATACTTTTAATGTGCTGTTAAACACTTTATAAGGTTGAATGATGGGAACATTTTTAGATTTCATATTAAATCAGTTTTAAAATGTTCAATTCTCTCTCGATCACAGAACTTGATAAATAAATATAATTTTAACTGTAGCTTGAGGCTATAGTGCTAGTGTGGCTAAATTAATGAAAAGCTAACTTGTTAAATGCTAAACGAACTGCAGCTCAATGAATCCATTTAATTTCTCATGTAGCAGGAAACAAGCAAGTCTACTTCATTTTATCACAAATCAATATTTGTCTTTTGTATGAATTATTTTTTTTGCATTCATAGTATTGCAGATTAAACTGATTTACTTTTTTTTTTTAAGTTATCTGCCTCAAAGATAAATCTCACATATTTGATTCAGATGCATTGAAAATAAATGACCACAGTGCTGTTTAGCTGATGTTTTCAGTGTTTCTGATGAAGTGTTTCTAGTTTATGTCCATTTATCCAACAGGTATAATAAATACAAATGTTCCAGTGTAAAGAACCTGTAAAGTGTAGACCTGGTACTTCTGACATGAACATTCCTGTGAACTAAACCTCATCCTCTCACACATCAAATTTTCACCATCTCATAATTTGACCCAAGACTGTATCTGAAACTACAGCCAACCATCATTTGGACTGAACTTGAATTTATTATTTTATCCACAGTATCCATATGTGGATAGATCTGCTCACTCTTAGCTGAGGCAGTTTAGTTTAGAAATCTATAATAATTATATTTCATTCACATAAATAAAAGAAAAAGACAAACATCACAGTAACCCACTTTTAGATTTAATGACTTTTTTCTGTAAAGCAACAAAACAATACAGGTGGAATATCAAAATAAATCTCAACATAGTGCAACTCTAAAATGAACATATTAAAAAAAAAAAAAAACACCTTAATATTTAGTACAACATGTCAACATGCAGCGTCCGTTAACACACTTTATACATGTTTAGTCTCAGCTTCTGTACCGGCGGTAAAGCTGTTTGAGTGACGACATTAAACCACACACATTCCACTGAACTGCATTAGGCTTGTTTCATGCTGTACGATCATTTATTACTGCATGTAAACGACGACGACAGAAGCTACAACACCATGTTAATGTACATTTACTGCATTACGACGACACGCTGGAGGCTTCCTCCCACTTTGAACCCACTTAACACTCAAAAACCCCTGAGGTCTGGCGTGCAAATACTGGCTTTACGAGCAAATATTCCTTAAAAAAAATAATACAAAACACTTTTACAGTGGCTGAGCTCATGTGGAGCTCGCAGAGCACGTTTCAGAGCTGAGAAACCGGTGAAAGCATGAAGTTTGATTTATTTAAAGCCGAGGCACGAAGACGAGCCGCTGCAGCAGCTCGACGATCACATCGACGGTTCAGCTACCCAGCATGCAACGGGGGATGTCACAGCACACCTGAACTGCAGGTGTTCCTCAGAGATCAGACTCAGGTCCACATACACATGTGCGTTAACTTATATTCATGTTTAAAACCCATTTCTGGAATTTTATTTGCATTTTAAGGCTTTTTAGTCTTTTATATACATCTGCTTGTTTTTACATTAGAGACACTTTGTAAATTTGGAAGTACTGTATTAAGTTTATTCATATTTTATTTCTGTGATAATAGTGATATGTGTATATATATATATAGAATCTAATAGAATCAAAATATGTATTTTTTATGACATCATTCAGGTCTACTTTCTGCAAATATGCCCTAAATGATGTTTTAAAGGCTTCTATGTGTTTGATTTTATTATTTTAGTTTATTATAAACCCAGTGTTCTGCCTTAAATAACACAAGTGTCATTTGTTACAGAATGTAAATGTATAATTCTGGTCAAATTAAAGCAGTGCAGTATTAAACTGTATTGTAATTAAAGCTTAAGTCATACTTTCACTTGCTAATATTGTCCAAATTTACACTTTGCAAATTTGGAAGTGCTGTATTAAGTTTATCAATACTGTATTTCTGTGATATGTATATTTTATAACCAAGTCTATTTTTTTCACAGCGACACTTTTAGAATCATGACCAAGGCTGGAAATACAATTAAAACCTTAATTAAGGATCATCTTAGACCTTAACATTTGCACCTTCTATTCCATCATTTGGGTGTATTTTCTGCAAATATGCCCTAAATAATGTTTTAAAGGCTTCTATGTGTTAGATTTTATTCTTTTGTTTGGGTTCTGCCTTAAATAACACAAGTGTCATTTGTTACAGAATGTAAATGTATAATTCTGGTCAAATTACAGCAGCGCAGTATTAAAGTGTATTATAATTAAAGCTTAAATCATACTTTGACTTGCTAATCTTGTCCATTCAGTTTCTCTCATGTCAGTATTTGTTTATTTTCTCTGATTTCTATCACTGTCATCAGAATGTATTTGGTTTACGGGCTGAAGAACCTAAATCTCGACTTTGACTGTGGTTACTCTTTTAGCTGCAGTGAAGCTAAAAGTGAAGAAAAAACTCCTCCTGGTCCTTTGGTCTAATTCCAGACCTGAAATGTATTTACTTTCAAAGTCTGTAACAGGAATTCTGGACGTTCTGGAGTTTAAATAAGACCAAACAGTTTCAACACACTGTTATTTGTCGTCTGTGGCTGCACTAACTTTGGCAAACAATCGGTCACAGACGTTAAATATATAATTAGAATTAACACATATTTGGCAGCTCAGGAAAGCATGTCATATTTTCTACTTTGTGATTTTCGTGACGTTGACGCTGCAGCTCAGGTGACGGGGGGCGGAGCTCAGTTGGAGATGTCGGCGCTGTTGTTGCGGTTGCCGTATTTGTGGTGGATGATGAGCAGGACGACGCCCAGGAAGAAGCAGACGGAGCCCACGGTGATGTACGCGATGCCCAGGAAGGGGTTTTTGCCTCCCATCCATGAGATGGTGCTCAGGATCATTCGCTTCCTGCCCTCGAAGCTGCGAACGGGGTAGTCTGGGTTCAGGCGGTTAAGGATGGAAACGCCAAACAGCGACCAGGTAAACACCAGACTCTGAACCTGAACGACTGTGGCGTGAAAACGAAGCCAACGACGAAGGATTTTAATCCATAAAGACCCAAACAGCTGCTGGAAAACAAAAGCATCCACTCATCTAACATGTTTAACACCTGCTGATCCACGAATCCTATCAATCCATGCAAATAACTGGTGTAAAATGCAATTGGTCATCTTTTCAGGGTCATCAGTTATGACAGATGGACATACTTGGTTTATATATATAAATAAAAAAAGCAAAAATGAATGAAATAATGTGCAAAATGGTAAATAATGTAGAAAAAAAAAGCTAAAAATTTTTTTTAAATGGACTAAAAAGAATAAAGGCAAGCACCCAAACGAACAAAAAGAGCCACACTAATAAAAAACCAAACAAAAACAGCAATAAATCAAAAAAATAATAGGAAACCTAAAGGAAATAAGCCACAGACTGAACAAAACTTGAAGAAAAAGTAATAAAATAGGCAACAAAATGTAGAAAAAAAGTGATGAAATGAACCGGCTGAGACCCCCTGCTGTGAAGGATACTGTAGACCACCTCCAGGGTGTAGTTTCCTCGGGGCAGCGTCAGAACCATGTCTTTCTTCTTCTGGATGATGCGGTACAGTTTGCGGAAGGTGGGCAGGGCGGCCGTTCGCATCCACACGATGAAGTCCTCGTTGATGAAGCCGTCGTTTTCCGGGTCCGAGTCCAGTTCGTAGACGGGTTTCCTCCAGTTCACGGGCTTCGTCGTTCCTGAGAATGGAGGAGAGAGCAGCAGTGAAGAAGCAGAACAGAGTCTGGACTGGACTGAAGCTGGAATCCTGGAGGAAACAGCGCTTCAGCTCAGTCACATTAACGGCCTTTCACTGGGCGCGGGGTAAATCTGACGGCCTGTTGGCGTTTGTGGGCCTGAGGCTGATGTGACTGAAATGGAAGGATGTTCTCCCAAACATGTGGACGATGGGTCAGAGGTTCTGCATCACATACAGGACTCCTACAGGCTTCCAAAAGTTACATTTAAGACTCTTTAAGACGACTTCCAACAGAATTGAATGATTATTTCACAGCCATACTGGCAAAGATCCATGATCCAAGAATTTAGGAAAATATATTTATTTACTCCAACGCCTTCATTCCCACAGTTCTTCATCATTTCTCACTGGCTGTAAAGTTAACAATAACTGGTTCCTAATTTCAATATAAATTGTCAGGTTGGAACGAGTGGGATTGAGTCGACTAACGTTACTTTCTTCACAGTTTGGACAGTAAACGGACACACTTTTAAAGACTTTTTAAGGTATTAAATGCAGATTTGTAAATTCAAGGCTTTTTAAGACCCTGTTGGACCCTGTGTTCTGCATCGACATGGGCCAGTTCTGCAGTTCCATCTGAATACTGACTCCATGCTTTTGTTAAAGTTTGCCTTTTTTTTCCATTAAATAAACGCCTTTGTTGGCTCTAATGCCATTTACTACCAAGTAACGTAGCATCACTGAGCTCATTGGACCTTCTTAAAGCTGCGTGTGACTTCCATGGCCAGTTCTTCATCAGATCCGTCCAACCCCAGTCCTAGCCTCACCATCCTGACTCCATCAGTCTTTCTGTGATTACGCACCTGGATCTCTTCCCTCAGGGTGAACTATTTCAAAGTGAACTCCACGCAGCTGCATTATGTCCACAGCGGCAACAAACACAGAAACAGCTTCATCACCTCTTGCTACTGCAGCTGCTGGAACTCCACTTCCCACAATGCACATCGCGACAAATTTCAAAAAATGCCCGAGTGACCTACTGGCTCTGTTTGTAAAGACATGGACTGTTTATGGTGGAGAACACTCGGAAACTGTTCACCATGAGGGGACGAGATTCAGGTGAGGAATCGCAGACAGACGAATGGATTCATGGACCTGAGGATCCGACTGAGGTTTGACAGTTTGATGAAAGTCATACACAGCTTTAAAGCTCCAGGTTCTTATTTCTATCCTCAGCACTATCAGTGCATTAACATCAAATAACCAAAATACTATGACCGTGCAAATAAGAATGACGCAAATATTAAATTACAATCATGTAAGAACTTTTTAAATGCAATTAAATTATAAAATTACTAATCACTCATTAATAACTGAACTGAAATTGCCATCAATCACACAAACTCTGCATAATGCAACAGTATTTTTTAGTTTGTTATGGACTACCCTATGCAGAGGACGATGCTTTGTTTTCCCCACAGTAAAGCTGTGAAACACTCGTCCCTTCAGGACAAAAATGCACTGCTGACTCTCAGGAGGATAAATCATACTGCAGTTTTTCTTGTAGTTCCAGGACATTTTGCCATAAAACTAAAAACCTTTGTGATACTGTTGTTTGGAAAACGTTCCGTCTGTCTAAACTACAGACACACAGTGGATGAAAAACCCCCAGAAGCCCCTGTGGAACCTTGGAACGCCACGGTGAGGTTGGGGTTGTTGCCTCCGGGGTTCCGGAACTTGACGTGTTTGTCGGTCCACCAGGCGATGCCCGTCTTCATCAGATGGATCTGGACCTTGGTTCCGTTCGGGTCGTTGTAGAACAGTTCCAGTGAATCTGCCAGAGTTCAGACGGAAAACGTAAACGAACAGACTTTTAGGACTTCTGTTTCTCAGACTTTTATATCTTTGACTTTTATTCTGATTGTGTCTTTTAATCTTTTATACTTGAACTGACAGACCTCTGCATAATAATTCCTATGAACCTGAATAATAAATGACAAATAAAACTATCTTTATGGTTTTGATGGAGCAGGAACACGCCTCACCGTTGAACATGCTGTTGGCGATGGCGCCGCACGGTGCGATGGGCTTGTTTTCATGAAACGCATACGGTTCACACTCTTTACTGGGTTTCTGAGAACGAAGACAAAACACAGATTATATGTCGACACCTCCAAAATATAACACAGAAACAGACATGAACACCAGCCTGTTAGTACATTTATATTTTTATTTAACCTTTATTTGTGGAGTTGCGTAGGTCTGGACAGACCATCCACCAGTACTTTACACTGACAAATGTAGAAAAAAAAATCATTTGGAACAGAGATAGCTGAAGGTCTTTAAACCATAAACACCCAGGGCTACTTTTGTGACATGTATGACTACATTTGCTCCCAAATGATTTTTTTTCTCTATACTTAACATTTCCTAAGTGATTTATCACCATTTATTAAAATATTATCCTCTACTTTGTGCATTTTTTTTCTATGTAAATCGTGTATTTTCTATATTTAATTCACTGATCATGTAGATGTTCATAAAAGCGCAGCATAAATTCAAAGGTTATTATATTAAAAACAGAGAAAACTGAAGAAAAGAGACTTTTTCCGTAAAATCTACCATTAACTGAGCATAAACCCAGCGTGTCCATCCACTGTCATTAACTCCATGGGTTTTACTGATGAATTAATGTAGTAAGAGATAATATTTTGTTGCCAAATTTGTTCTTTTTTCTTCAGTTTTGTTCAGTTTGTGGCTTATTTTGTTCATGTTTATTATTTGTTGATTAATTATTATATATTCTGTTAATTTTATTGATCACTTCGGCTCTTTTTGTTCATTTTATTGCTTATTTTAATTAGTTATTTTTTTAAACTTCATTTTAGCTAAATTTTTTCCACATTATTTATTATATTGTACATGTTCACTACGGAGCCTCTGAATGTCCAAATGGGTCATATCTGATGACCATGAGAAGATGAACTGCATTTACACCAATTATTAATAGAATGAATGGATCCACAGGTATTAACTAGTTTAGATCAGTAGATGTTTTATGTCTTATAGTTAAGGGTTAAACTGTGAGGATTCGTACCGTGAGTGCTTCCGAGTCTCCGTTCAGCTGACTGTCGTCTCGTGACTTGACGTAGCGGCGATGGTTCTGGTAGAAGTTGGAGAGGCCGTAGTACATGAAGACGTTGCTCTGTTGGTGAAGGTGAATGTTGAAGAGGTGAATGACTCATGGCGTCTCCGTGTGGTTCGTGTTCTGAGTGTCCCGTGGGTTTTTCTTACCTCGTACGGCTGATCCAGATAGAAGGGGATGGAGCAGGTGCAGGGTCTGGTGCTGTTCCAGCTGAAGTTCTGGGAGCAGTTGAAGCAGGGGCTGGACATGTCCACGCCCGTGTAGTCGATCTGTGGACGGACGTTAAAGAAAAGAACTTAAAGAAGTGGAGATGGGAAGAAAAAGGTACAACAGAATATGAACAACGATGCAAAGAGTGACAAATAATTAAAATGGTTCTGATCTTTGAGGATTTTTAGGACCCCTTGGGGCTAACAGTTGTAAAGCCAGCAGTACACACATTAAAACAAATGTCAGATCCAATACAAAAACACAAATCACACACTATTCAGGAACCTAAGAGCAGCAGGAAAATGGACTTCTTATGTTCACTGGTTTCTGATCACAGTGTACTGGATGGTCTGCAGGCCCCATAATAAACACAATTATTAGATTTAACTGAAGGCATAATCTATGACAAACTAATAAAAAACCAAAACCTGTTAGTTTTTCAGAAAATGTCTTCTGTACAACTTTGGATGTAATTCAGTGTAATGGTGATAAATTTGTCTTGCTGATATTCTATCTTCAAGATTTATTGCTTTGAGATTGTTTTTCCAACATCATCTTTTATGATATTACTTATTTTTGAGAAAATTGGTTTTTATTGTGATTCATTTCTTGTGTCTTGGTCAAGTTTTTGCCACATTTCTACAGGCTTTAGGATCAGTCCATCTAGTTATGTCTTCTACATCCTTTTATTCTTGTTTAATTTTTATGTTTCTTAGTGTGATAACTTAATGGAGAAGTTTTACATTTAAATATTCACCAAAAATCACATGTGACTTATTGTGTTTGATAAAAATCCAACTACAGACCAAATGTTAATTAGATTAGACAGACCAGTGTAACCTGTCACTCTAGACATGAACTCTAGTTTAAGACTGGACAGAAATAATTATTTGTCATTTATCATAACATGCATCAGCTCAGTGATGTGATGAGTAAATATCTGTCATAGTATTACTACTAATCTGTAATGTCACAATTTAACACTGACTACAGCACACTAACAGTTACCAGTGAGTTTTGTCCACACGCCGAATTAACTACTTGATCATCATTATTTAATATTTTTACTTTACATCACTTTAAATAAAGTAAACAGAAGAAAATGACAAGACAAAACATAAACTGGTTCATATGTGAATGGAGTTTGGTTAGTGTGTATGTAGTGGACTGTCTATTTTTGTCATTAGCTGTAATTGTCAACAGGTTAATAACTGGTCCATAATAGCAGTTGTAGTTATTATTATTATCATCATTTTTTAGTGTACCTCGAACTCCTTGATGTTGTTGGAGGTGACATACAGGCCGATTCCGATGGGGATGAAGATGAGTCCGATGACGAAGAAGGCCGGGAGGACAGTACCGGCCGTGAGGATGGGCTGCCATGCCGGAAGCCTCTGCTGCTTAAACGCGGTGTTTTCGGGCTTCCTGCTCCGTAGAGTCCCCCCTCCGGGCCCGGCCACAGTGATGTGTCCGTCCTCATCTTTGGCGTTGTAAGTGGACGCCATCATGGTTGCTGTCACAACTGCGGCTAAAGTTCACTAGCTACACGGTTAGCTTAGTTAACTCCCCGCTATCCCCGGTGTTTTTAGCGAATTTTAACGTCCAACCGGCGCTGACATATGACGAACGGTCTCCCAAAATACTAAATTACTCCACTAACATGCTGACATTCGTTTATTTTCAGTAGTTTACCCACTACATCTCTTAAGTTTAATCGTCTGTCAACTAGCATAAAAGCTAGCAGCGTCTTCCGCTTTTTCTTCTTCGCTTTCTGTTTTATCGGTAGCGTACATCCTAGATGCCGCTCTACCGCCACCGTCTGGAGTTTAATGATCCCTAGCGTGTCCTGGTCGTTTCCCTCTTTTTTTCACCCTTAAACATCAGTCTTCCTCGGTTTTTATTCATAAAATTCGTCTTTCCAGTCCAATACTCCTCAAAAACCTAAATAACTCTTTTCTGGCTAGCTCCACAATTCAACATACCATCATTACTGTTTGTTCTCTGTACTCCATTTCCCATAATTCCACAATTATGTCTTTCTTTCCATATATTTTTACATTTATTTATTTATTTTTTGGTGTGTGTGGGTCAGTTTGTTTATGTTTTGTTTAATAGCTGTTGTTCTTTTTGTCTTATTGTTTACTTTATTGTGTATTCATTTTGTGTTGCCTTCAAGGACGTATGGATGTAAGTATTTATTTATTACTTTCTTGGTATGTCAGTATAGGTGTGTGTGTTTGTCAGTATAGGTGTGTATGTATGTATGTATGTATGTGCATGTGAAGATGATAAGTGAGGTTAACTGATCCAAGGGACTTGATTTTTCATATATTATGTTGATAAGGAGCTAAAGGATAGACTGTTTTGTGTTGAAGGGGTGGGGTTACATAAATTATACTTCCTCCCACTCCTTTTCAAATATGCAAATGAAGTCATATTTTGTTTTCATGTATATGCTTTTGTTTTTTGTTTGTTTGGTTTTCTTATCTGATTCATTTACAAGGACTAAGTAGGATTGTTTCGTTTGTCGCATATTTGAAACAAACTAAACTAATTTTCTTCAGGATGTGAGTTCTACTTGTATATTCAACTGTCCTTTTATCTTCTATGCCTCAAAACTGAGACCTGGGCAGCTATATTTGGTTTTATCATGTACCATTGATCGAATAACAATAAAACTGAGTCTGAGTTCAACATTGACAGCAGATCATCATGAACATAAAACTAACATCCAGTCGTAAGTCAAAGAGTCAGCTTTAATTCAGCTCTAATATTTCCCAGAAAATCTCATCACATGACAATGTTTCTAGAAAAAAAATATAAAAGGTGGATTAATAAATTCTCAGGCTGGTTTCAGATCAGTTCAGTTTACAAAGACAGACAGAAAAAACAGACAATAGCAGCTCATCGAGGTCCAGAGAAAATCACCGAATGGGATTTTTCTCTGCAGAGGTGAAGAAGAACATTTGATTTGTCAGATTTCAGGTGAATTGTGTTGTTAAATTCTACCTACGTGGAAATAAATGGGATCTTTTTATTGGTCTTTCATGTAAACAGTCAGTTTGGTCGAACAAATATTGTCCACAGAGCCACGTGTACTGACTAAAAACCTGCCCTGATGGTGATTTTTGCAGACAAATCCTCCTCCAGAGTTTCCTGATAGTGCAAAAACATCCCAGTGAATTCAAAACGACAGTAACTCCGTGTTTTCCGTAAACGTCGCTCTTCACGTCACAAAAATACTCCCTGGATTCGTTTCTGGCAGTGTCAGTTTTTATGGCTTATAGAAGAAAAAAAAAAAACAGCAGGAAATGGAATGAACTTTGGTGAGTCGTCACCATGGCGACCGCCTCTAGGGGTCCTCGTCCATGTCGTCCAGGTTCGGGGACATGATGAAGTGTTTGGGGTAGTGCAGGCCTCTCTCGTCGGCGTACTCCTCCCACCGGGCGTCGTCGCTCTCGTGGGTGATGTAACGCTCGCCTCGACGCGTCTCGAACTCCCGGAGGTCCAGCCAGGTGTGGTAGTCCTGGAAACGACATCACACACACCTTCAATCCAGATTAACGGTGAAAAGAGACATCTGAACTCATACTGAATCCAGATTAACGGTGAAAAGAGACATCTGAACTCATACTGAATCCAGATTAACTGTAAAAAGAGACATCTGAACTCATACTGAATCCAGATTAACAGTGAAAAGAGACATCTGAACTCATACTGAATCCAGATTAACGGTGAAAAGAGACATCTGAACTCATACTGAATCCAGATTAACAGTGAAAAGAGACATCTGAATTTACTTAATCCAGATTAAGAAAAGAAAAAACATGTGAACTCATCTTTAATCCCGATTAAGACTAAAAACACACATGTGAACTCATCTTTAATCCAGATTAAGACTAAAAACACACATGTGAACTCATCTT
>JAPTMW010000016.1:32569519-32580399 GCA_029822955.1 Ostorhinchus angustatus | reverse complement strand
CTCCATGGGTTTTACTGGTGAATCAATGTTGTAGAAGATGACGGTGTTTCCACGGTAACTACGGAGCCTCTGAACGTACAAATGGGTCATATCTGATGACCATGAAAAGATAAACTGCATTTTACATTAATTATTTACATGCGTTGATAGGATTAGTGGATCCACATGTGTTAAACTGTTTAGATCCGTAGATGGTTTTGGTCACCGGTGGATGTTTGGGTCTTTAGGGGTTAAGAGTTTTTTGAAGATTATTCCATGACCATGTTGCATGACAGTGTCTATCAGCAAGAGCATTTTCTTGAAGATGATCCAGACCTAAAAGCATAATTTTATCGCTAAATCTGTCATATTCGATGGGTGACAGTACTGACAGTGAAACTTTATCCACAGCACTACTTTTCTGAAACATGTCAAGATTCAGGAGTAAATCCAAATGCAAAGAAGGAAGTTTGACGAGTCAAGAAATGCATTTTTTATACATTAATTTTCTTGTATTCATTGGCAGGTAATATCTAAGGAGGCGATTGCCTGCAATCTGTCTTTCTCTGGTTATTTTCTGGTCAGTTTGCAGTTTAGGCAGCAAAACGACTTGGTTTAGTTTCAGGAAAAGATCACGGTTTTGGATTAAATAGACCCTTAAAGCAGACGTCTCCTGAAACAAGCACCGAGGGAAAAACAGGAATCACCATAACCAGATAATGGCGAGGAAACGAATCGGTGTAAAATGTTCCATAAGTAAGTCGTCTTTATCTATGTGGTCGATGCCGACTTCTGTTTAGAATCACCAGTTCAACCAAAAAGCAGAAATGTAATCAAAGTCAACTTTTCCACTCTGGTGCAGGCTGTAGAAAGACGTTTTCCTTCAACCCACATCCTGTTCCAACTTCATACCCATTTAAATCCACTGGTTCCAGTCAACGGCCCAGTGTAACCAGTCTCCTGCTGCCGGCCGCTAATTATCTCCACTGGAGAACTGGAGGATTAACATTTTGCTCAAGTGCTCCTGTTTCTCATTCAGATTCTCGGTCCAGATTTTCTCAGCTGGTGAAAGGATTTGAATGGGCAGACATCCAATCGCAGGCTCCCGTCTCTGAGCTAGTGCCGCTCAAATAGTCTCCGAGAAATGTACACTACGCGGAACGTCATAAACTTTATAGAAAATACTTTGGATTCTGTTGAGAAGGAAACATCAGAACCACCTGCTTTCACCATGAAACTGTGTGGCAGCTGGCCAGTTTGCCGTGAGTCTGTTTTAGCTCAAAATGCACTTTACCATGCCGAGAAATCTGATTTAATACTGGAATTAGGAGTCCTGTTTCCTCTGAACAAAAAAAGTTTCATGCCCCAGCTACGACAGAGGAGTCAAGTAACTCAGAAGTCAGTTTTTAAAGAGCAGTCCAGTGGAAAGCTGGTAGAGCCAGCTGGTAATAAGATCCAGGCAGATCCCTTCCCCCTCTGCACCATGTAATGATACGTCTGCAGCGCTGGCCATCACCGCTCCAAGTTTTACTGGAGTGTCTGTAAATGCTGGCCCAGGCAGGAGCTCCACAGAAAAAGAAAAAAAAAACCAGAAAAAAAAGGCTGTTTAAAGGGAACAAATCCCCCTTCAAGTCCTCCTTCACTGTCCAATCTAATCAATCTGTGGAGCCCAAACAGCCCAGGAGTCACTTGCCATTTTCTTTGTACCCACTTTCCTTCAACCTGCCTCGCCTTCTTTTACCTCGGCTCCACATATTCCCCCCGAAACTACCTCGACCACCCCTGGAGAAGGGCCGTGAACTCACTCCTTTCAATCAAATGTGGGACAGGGATGTATGAATAGCATTAAGGTTTGTTGGGAAGTGTCGCCCTTCCCTCAAAAACCCAAAAAGCTGCATTGGATTCTGGTCTATTTTCTGTGACCGTGGGTGTAGGAATTGGTCACAGAGTTTTCTTTGTGCTGATGGATTTCTGTCCGCGTGCACAAAATGGAAGCTGCAGAAAGCTCATCCAACCCTGAGTGACCAATGATGATGTATTAGACTGTTCAATGAGAAAATAATAGGCTGTAATGTTACGTTTTCTGTGTAACTATTGACAGAAATAGAAGTTTATCACCTGAGGCTGTTATGCACAACACAAGCACCTGTGTAAGAAATGTTACCGCTTAAACAAAAAGCATACAGATTAATTTATTTGCTTTAATTTGTACATATTTGTAACATTTCAGCCATAATGTTGCTTTTCAGAGATCACAGAATGAAAGCATGTGTATCAGAAACATGTTTTTTTTAATTCCTATGTTTAATCCATTTTAAACTTTGAGACAGAAATATATAAGCATTCTCAAAAACCAAGGAATATATTCAGTGTATATTAAGTGAAGCTGGTGATTCATCTCATGGAGTTATTTGCTTACAAACTCTTAAGGAGAAACTGCAAAAGAACTATATGTTCCATTTCTGCTTTCAAATATTTAAAAAATGACCAAAAATGATCATCAGTGTTAAACACCAATGATGCCAATGTCTTGGATTGTAGAGATATGAAAAGAATTTATTTCCACCGACAGGCCGGGGGACTTATAAGACCACTAGAGGGAGTAGTGAGTCTCCCATGGTGATGAACACTAACACCACTGGGCCTTTGACCAAAGCATCAGAAAGTGACCAGATGGGTGACAACCACGAAGAAACCACTTTAAGAGTCAGTAACAAAAAACTAGAAACACTGCTGTTTTCTCCATTGGACGCAGCTCTAAATGAAAAGATTGGAGTTTGATGCTGAAATGACAGTGTTTCTTCTACAAGGGTGAGTTTGATTATGAATTTTATGAAGGTATAAAATTATTATGTGATGTTATTATCTTTGCCAAGTTGCCTGTGTTGATTCATGGCTCAGAATAAACTGTGACAGGTCTGACCTTGTTTGGATGATTCCAAACAGATCATTAATGCAGCTATAGACAACATGTTTACAATGGTCATTACTTGATCTGGACCTTCACTTCAACAGTCGTCATGTGTCTGACAAAGTTAAACAGTTGATTTCAGACACACCGCACACTAAACACAATTAACTACTTGTATTATTAACTATTAACTCCAACTAATATACTAATTTATCAATAAATGTAGATCTGCATGTCAAAGTTTTGAGCTAATATTCTCCCCCTAAAATAGTATCCCCAGTTTATAAGACTAATATTCTACATCAGCTATTTTTGGTTTCTGTTATGATACAATATTTATGGACATCTACATGATCAGTAAATTAAATACAGGAAAATGCTTGAATTTCACTGTAAATGCAAAAGGCAGAGGCAGGCAGATCATGATAAAAATAAGGTTAGATGACTATGACTAAAGGTTAGATGTAGAGGAAAAATTCATTTAGAAGTTACAACAAAAAGGCTTTTTAAGGGTAATGATATAAACGAAAAGTGATTTTTTTAAAAGCTTGGTGAAGTTGAAGTGTGACTTCACTGGTTCTGTATTTAATGGTGGACAGTTATCACAGTTAAATCATGCTGGGGGTCTTTTATTGTGTGATTTATTAGTACAGTGCGTTATTTATTTGCGTGTCTCCGGACCACCGGGGCTAATCAGCGGGACGTGGGCGGAGCCGTTGGACGGGTGACGCACTCTGCGGAGCCGCTGAGGGAGGCGCCTGCCCCCCTGACGTCACGACAGTCCTGCTCTCTGATTGGTCCTCCCCGAACCCTGGGCGTCCGAGGAGATCACGACGAAAAAAAAAAAAAAGCAGAAAAAAATAGAGCAGAGCCTTAAAACTCCCGACAAATGACTATTTACCTCCGAAGAGCACGGCCGCGAAGAAACGCTGTGCCGGGCTTCGTCTCCGTCGACAACCGGGAAATATCTGAGGATTAACGCGGTTGGAGGCGGTGGAGCTGGGACTATCCGGATTACCCACTCGCTGAAAAAGGGAAAACAACCGACGCTGCGCGGACGTTTCTCGGTCCGGAGAGGATGAGGTGACCGAGGGGAAACGGCGGAACAGAAGTGTCGCTGGTCTTAAGTTGGAAGCGAAGGAGGAAACGGACTAATTCCGCTGGATTTATCTTTAAATGTTATCGTGTTAACTTCGCTGTCGGTGCCGCTTGGAAGTGGCGCTGTAACGGAGCTCAATCCCCCCCGTAAACGAGGTTCTATTCCTCCGCTGACAAACCGCCGCCAGTCCGCCCGCTACAGCCGCGCGAGCCGCCGGATATTAACCGCTCAGACTATCGGTTGCTCGTGCCGATGCCAACGGCAGACTGCAGGTTGCTCCATCATGGCCGGATCATGAGGTGTTTGACTTATCTCCTGTTACTCCCCGAAACGCTGAAAAAGTCCAAGAAGGTCGGCAAGCTCCCGGGCAGGCTGCCGGTATGTTATGAGATCCTGACTCTGTCCCTGAGCAGCAAAAAGAAACAGCAGCAGCAGCAGAAGAAGAAGATGGCTGCGGAGTTGTACCCCGCAGCAAACGCCAACACCGCCAACCTGGCCAACGGCACTACGGTAGCGGACACAGAGAAGACTAAGGAGGTGCAGGTGAGCCAGGCCAGCAGCAGCAGCAGCACGGCGACCACCCCGACCACCCAGCAGAACATCAACAACAACAACGTAGACCCACCCAGCTGGCAGTGCAGCCACCCCACACTGAGAGAGAGGTACCCGAAAAAAAATATGCACCACTTTTAACAGAAACACACGCAAACATGCGCAGAAAGTGCACTGAGGTTATTATGGAGTAATGACAACACATCACATCTACTACAGCTTAGTGTGCATGTGGAAACGCAGTGCAGCCAGGTCTTTGCACACACTTTTACGTGTAGTTTATCTGCTTGTATCGAAAGAAAAATCATTTGTATTAGAGATAGACCAGAAAACCAAGTGATATTTACAAGTGCATGCTCAAATAAACCTACATGTTCATCTGCTTATCCTATCAAAACATCATTTGCATTAGAGATAGTAAGAAAACAGAGTGACATTACCAGGAATATCCTCCATTTTTGACGTTTACTGTAGAAATAAAGTGCAGGAAGCTCATTACACACACTTTAACGTGTAGTTCATGTGCCTGCATCATAAAAAATCATTTGTATTGCAGATATAGACAGATAACTACAAAACCAAGTGATATTTGCAAGCATATTCTCCATTTTTTTAGGTTTATGTAGAAATAAATTCCTCTACATGCCTCTAACTCGTGTCAAAAAACATAAGAATCAAACTGCAAATAACAGTCACGACCGTGTTGACGAAAAGAGAACATGTTGATTTTTCTTCAGCTGCTCCAACTGCTCTTGTGCGTTTACTTCTCACACATGAGCATGAATTTCGCGTTGAATGCTTCTATCCTGCACAAACCTATGAAAATAACCAGTGTCTCCAGGCAAAAAGAGTGTGGGAGGACTGGATGTTATACAATACTTGAGGCTTATTCCTGAATCCTGCTCTGCTTTTAGGAATGCCTTGATGTTTAACAATGAGCTGATGGCTGATGTCCACTTCATTGTTGGCCCCATGGGGGGGTCCCAGAAGGTCCCGGCGCACAAGGTAAAATCTTTAACCTGATGTAAAGTAGGAACGCAGCTATTGATTTTCATTGTTGATTAATCTGTTGCTTATTTTGTCAGTTGTGGAGTCTAAAATGATAGAAAATGATGCAAAAGTATGCATTTACTGTTATTGTGAAGTAAACAAAATAGAAACTATGGCTTTAAGAAGCTGTAATCCAAACATTTTTACTTGTGTCCTTTTAAAGATAACGGATTAATGATTGCAGCTGTAAAGTTAAGGCATTTTTGGATATACTCTGAGAAAATAGTAAAGGCAAAACTGAGCAGCAGTGCACTGAAAGCACACACTCCTGCTCCTTTATTAAACTTAGCAAAGATTGATTCTGTTTGCATGTGTCTGACGCATCTGTGTGCTCCTCCCTCCCTCCTTCCATCCCTCCCCTCCCTCCCAGTATGTGCTGGCCGTGGGAAGCTCGGTCTTCTGTGCCATGTTTTACGGCGATCTGGCGGAGGAGGAGTCTGAGATCCATATCCCAGATGTGGAACCTGCTGCTTTTCTAATTCTGCTGAAGTAAGCCACTTGCCCGTCCCTCACACAGCCGACCAGAAAGAGAGAGAGATGACAAGCGCAGTCAGTGTCACTTCAAAGCATATTATTACTCATCCAAAGCTAAGCAGAGCCGAATGCCAAAACGCTGGAAGCGCCTCTGAGCAGCGGCAGCACTACACTGCTCTGTAATTGCTGGTTTTCTCGGAGCTCTTTGTTCAACTAGAAACATTTTCCCCCCTTTCCTCTTCTACAGCCTGACAATTTTCTAACGGGAATAAGCAGACCAGTAGCTATGAATAACCTGCCTTTGTTTCTCATTCTGTAGCCTTGGCAAAGCCTGGAGCGTAACTGTTGTGGTTTCGGCCTTAAAGTAAATGGCAGGATGTGTAAAGTCATCATGGGAGATCACTTCTTTCCAATTTATTTTATTTTTTTGCAAACTCTTTATGAACTGGAAACATCAGCTAGTGCTTTTAAAAGTTTTTCAAGGTTACCAGGGTTTCTGTGGACCCAGTAATCTGAATATTAGACCTTATATAATGTCCTAAATAGGATTGTGCAAGTTTTAAAATTGTGGATTATGAGGTTAATGTGACCTCTCTAAAAGATGCATTAATTTCAGCTTTGCCTTTAAATGTGTTTTGGGGACACTGTACTGATTGCACCAGTAACAAAACTACAAAGTCAAACCAATATGGAACCAATCAGCACTAATGAAAACTGTGCTGCCTGGTCAGAAGTTGGACTGAGGTTTTGTCTCCTGGGATCAATAATTGCTCCCTCTAGAAGTAAAGTAAAGAATGTTTCTGTTAATGTTACTTTAATCTAATTTGGGTAAGTGGAAGCTCAATGAGACCTGATTAGAGAACAGAAATAGGTCTTTACTTGCGTTAATAATAGTCTCTAAAAAGGTCTTTCATTTAAGTTGTTGAATCTTGCAGAAACCCTGGTTGTAATAACTTGAATGTTTATATTTAATGTCAATTCATTCTGTCAGTATTAATGTAAAACAGGCCCTACATTTATCTGACTTTTTACTGATTTAAACATGCAGAAATCCTTCTTTACATGTCATGAATATTATAACACTTGTATGTTGGTGATCCTTGTATTAAAGAGACTCCTTTGTGTTCAACAGGTACATGTACAGTGACGAGATCGACCTGGAGGCAGACACGGTGCTGGCCACCCTGTATGCTGCCAAGAAGTACATAGTCCCTGCACTGGCAAAGGCCTGTGTCACCTTCCTGGAAACGAGCCTGGAGGCTAAAAACGCCTGCGTGTTGCTTTCGCAGAGCCGCCTGTTCGAGGAGCCCGAGCTGACGCAGCGCTGTTGGGAGGTAATTGACGCTCAAGCCGAGCTCGCGCTGCGCTCTGAGGGCTTCTGCGAGATCGACCTGCAGACTCTGGAGATCATCCTGCGGCGGGAGACCCTCAACACCAAGGAGGTGGTGGTGTTTGAGGCAGTTATGAATTGGGCCACGGCTGAGTGTAAGAGACAGTGTTTGGGGCCCACTATCCGCAACAAAAGAGAAGTCCTGGGGAAGGCGCTGTTTCTGGTGCGCATCCCCACCATGAGCCTGGAGGAGTTTGCCAATGGGGCGGCACAGTCCGATATCCTGACACTGGAGGAGACACACAATGTGTTCTTGTGGTACACGGCGGCTAAAAAGCCCAAACTGGACTTCCCTTTGACTGCACGGAAGGGCCTGGCGCCTCAGAGATGCCACCGCTTCCAGTCCTCGGCCTACCGGAGCAACCAGTGGCGTTACCGCGGCCGGTGCGACAGCATTCAGTTCGCAGTGGACAAGAGGATCTTTATCGCTGGTCTGGGTCTGTACGGGTCGAGCGGAGGCAAGGCCGAGTACAGTGTCAAAATTGAACTCAAGAGACAGGGGGTGGTCCTGGCGCAGAACTTCACAAAGTTTGTGTCGGACGGCTCAAGCAGTACGTTTCCGGTGTGGTTCGAACACCCCGTTCAGGTGGAGCAAGACGCCTTCTACACAGTCAGCGCCGTTCTGGACGGGAACGAACTGAGCTATTTTGGCCAGGAGGGCATGACGGAGGTGCAATGTGGGAAGGTGACATTTCAATTCCAGTGCTCCTCCGACAGCACCAACGGGACTGGAGTACAGGGAGGACAGATCCCCGAGCTGGTGTTCTACGCATAAGCTGCTCTGGACTGCTGATGGAAAATGAGGCTCATCTTGCCTCCCAGCCTTCAAAGTAATGTAGCATTGAAGACACTTGAGTAATGTCCCACTAAATGGCCTGGTTAGTTCTCTGAGAGACTATTTTCAAAGCGAAGGAAGCATTGTTTTATCTTATTTAATTTAATGTTCATTTTTAATTTAAACTTTAATGTTATTTGCTCTGACGCCTGTGTTAAAAAGGCTGCGGCTGCTGTAGAAACAACATTAATACGGTGATTTGTGGTTATGTAATCAAGCTGAGCTCCACAACTGGAACAAGTAGGAACTGCTTTAAAATGTGTAATTGCAAGTCTATAAACAATGTTGTTGCTATAGTTTCAGCAGCTATGTTACACCAGGAGCGGACTTTATGTAGTGTTATGATTCTAAATGCAAAAAAAGTAGAGATCTTGTTGTTTTGCACTTGAGAGGACGGCCTCAGAAACAATGTGTCTTTTGTAAAATACAATTTACTTGTTAACAGCTTGATGCTGTTAGAAATCAGATGGTTCTGTACAAGAATGCTTATACACCTGATAAAAACATAAAGGTTATAATGTGATCAAAGCTACTCATGTCAGTCACATCATTATGGTAGTTTGGGTGAGGGGCTGGGGATTTGAGGAGCAGCAGCGCCCTCTGTTTACACCAGAGTGAACTGCAGTGCTGCTGTAGGAACACTGAGGGTTTTGCAGCAATAAGTGGATTAATGATGGGGTTTGTACAGGACCAGACGGTGGAGGGGCACTAAACAGGACAAGATTTATCTATTCGACGTTTCTTAAATTCAATATTAAGTCATTATCTACTCCACTCAGGGGCAAACACTCCACTTCCTACTTCATTTGTCTGACAGCTTTAGTCACTTTCAACATGAAGATTTGACACAATGGATAAAACAGGTTTACAAACTGAACCGGATCATTTAAACACACAGTTTCCAATGTCTTTGCCGTTCAACATCTTACATATAAGTGTGTGGTCAGCCTCACATTCAGGATGACTACGTTACAACAGCTTTACATCTAAACTTCTCACATGGTTTCATTTCAATATATGTACAAATCATCCCATGGGTCATCAAAATACAAATATTATCGAAAAAGCCCAAGAAGTGAAAACAGATGTGTTTCGGAACCGTTTTTGTTTCTTTTCTCTCCCATTAGTCATGTTATGAGCCCTCAGATTTACCCGGTGTCCCTCCTGGATATACAACAGGATATATGGTTCAACCCAGCTCCACCTCCAGCAGAAAACACACTAACAGGCTGCGACAAAACTGACGCTTCAAAATGAATAATCTATATGTGACAACATGTCCAACAGAGGGACTAAACCAGTACTTTTAATGAAAATACTCCAACTACATTTCGCTGCTGATACTGTACTTTAACCCAAGTGTCATTTTCCACACAGGGCTTTTAGGTGTAACTGAGTATTTTCACAGTGAGGTATTACTACTTGTACTGCAGTAAAGGGTCTGATTTTGTTCCCACCCCTCTTCAAAGTACCACCTGCTATTTTTGGACCTTAGACTGCACTCCTAAGTAAAACTCAGCATATCTGGGCCCCTGAGCAGAAGGTTTTCAGGTTCACAACTCACGGGGGTTTAGCCAGAAGTCGGGATGACCTGATCATGTTTTCTCAGCTCTGAACCTTTGATTTGAATTATGGGAAATGTAGGATCCTTATTTTTCTAACGTGACCCATGGGTGAGACTAAAAGCCCCCGCATATGGATCTGTGCTGCTTAATCTGTCTCTTTCAGTCTCCAAATATTATGAGAGCACAATACTGAGCCTCTGGAGGCTTTTAGAAAAAATGCATCTGTGATCCTGAACGCTGAGTCATCGGTTGAACAAATTCTTCAGGATTCCAGCCGTTAAAGAGGCTCAAATCCAATCATCTGAAAGTTGCGTTTACCACAGTGTCTTTCTGGGGAAACGGTTGTATTGATCACACAGTAACACAGCGACAAAATGAGACGAACATGGAGCTAATAAGCGCCGATACTCAAGCTCGTTGGAAATGTGCAAAAAACACTCAAATCAGGAAGCGTGCGTCTATTGTACAATCAACTTTACAGGAAATGCTGTTGGGATAATCCTGTCGACATTCTCCGCCCTTCAATTATCTGCATATTTTCACTTTCATTATGTCAATCAACAACGCCTGAGCTGTAACTACACACTGGAAATGGCAGGTTTTGATGAAGATTTGTATCGTGTTTGGTTTGTTGTGTTGTTTCCTCGTGTAGGGGTTGACATTTTAATGCCAGGCCTCGTCTCCTCGTATGCAAATCTTCGACCAAAACAAGTTTCCCAACCATGGCGCCCTTTGCAAAGGCACCGTTGCTGCATCTTTGGCTTAAACGTGTCCAAGATGACGGATCTGTTTAACCCTTAAAGACCCAGAGCTACTTTTCCAAATGAATTTTTCTCTTGATTTAACCTTTATTAAGCAATTTACCAGTTTAATACAATATTATTATTATATATGATTATATTTTTGTAATTTTCACTGTAAATCATTGTATTTTCCTATATTTAATTTCAGAGAGAGAGAGAGAGAGTTTCTGTTTTTATCGAGTCTTTCATTGTAGTTTTAGTCTCTGTTTTTAATCACATAAA
>JAPTMW010000016.1:32382693-32395812 GCA_029822955.1 Ostorhinchus angustatus | reverse complement strand
AGTTACTCATAACATTGAGCAAAAAATACAATATCAAAAGGGTGTTTGGGAGACTATTATATTGAATTGATTTAGAAAATGACAGATGGCCTTATTATTTCTGACGATGTACATCTGCAGTGTTTGTAAGTTTGCAGTTGAAATGTAATAGATTACAAATACTCGTTAACCTACAAAAACTGTTATATTTAATATTATATATCCAACAATTAAACTTTCAAAAAAGTTATTACATGTGATTACTTTTTCGACAAATGCACCAAGCTGAGAAGTCCTAAAAACACGTATTTATCTAAACCAGGCACTGTAAACCCCACAATAGCAGTCAACACTGTAACTGTTTCTATGAACGTTTTAAAGCACATACCCTAAAACAAATCCCATAAAGATCAGAGTTCATCTGCAGTTACTACAGAGAAGCACAGGTTGTTCCAGTTTTTACATCTGTCACACTTACCACAGAAACGGTTTGTAATTTAAGTGCAAATATGTGGTTAAATACGTTTCACTACTGAACTACATTTATCTGTGAATGAATTTCAGTGATACTTGGTCTAAACCCTGCCACTGTGTTACTTTATTGTATAGATTAAAGAAATTTCTTAAAAGGTCTAGAATAATGCTGACAGAACAGAGTATGAACCTAGTAATGCTAAGATTTAACAAATGTTTTACTTATGCTCTGATTCAGACATGATACATTTTTAGACTAAGACTTAAAATACATCTCTCTTAATTTATTAATTTTTTTTTTTTTTTTTTTTTTTTTACACCTAACGTCCCTGTGATGATTTCTAAAACCCACTAGTATTTCTGAGATGCTTCATGATCAGTCTGTGCTTAAAATACAATTTTCAGCAGATTCCAATGCAAAGTTGGGTCACGACTGAAAGAAATGTGCTGAGCTGCAGGGCGAGCATGAATTCTTATAAAATCGATGTCAAACTGAGAGAAATATTAGATTTACTTCATTAAGATTTAATGCAATTGGCCTATGATCGGAGTCCCCGTCTCGGTGGTAATGCGATTTGCTCCTCAGCGAGCAGGTCCTTCAAAATTTGTCTTCTCTGCTTGTCTCAGCAGTCTGAACGTGACCTTTCCAACAAATCAATGACCTTTTATAGGACCTGTGTATGTGACACAGCATTAACAACAATAAGTTGGAGGAGCACAGTAGAAAAGAAAAAGTTTTTAACAGAACTATATTAATGTATGAACTTTTAGATTGCGATTCAAATATTCAGACCATATTCATTTTCCTCTTCTTCAGCTGCACTTTAATACTATTAGACAAATTCAGTCATGAGCAGGTGTGTGGATGCAGAGGAGGAGGAAAAATTACATCGATCATGATTCATGAAGCAGAGGAAGCGCATTCATAAGTGGACAGTGCCTTATACATTAACTCAAAAACCATCAGGTATATTTTCTGACAAATATCTCTGGCCTTTAATCTGGACTCTGTTCCAAAGGCTCCCACTGACTTACTGTACCAGTGCCATCATTAGTCATTGCCTCGTATCACATATTTTGCAAATTTTACTCATTTTTCTGAGGCGCATTATCTTCTACAGTATTCATTGATAATTTGAGTCACGTTTTGACACTTGGCTGTTCAAATTTGGGGAGTCAAAGTTGTCGCTCAATCACCAAGATTTACTCTAATCATTTCGTGTTTAAAATGTGGGACGGTGCATCAGAATGTGTGAGGTGACAGTATCGATGGCATCACTCAGTTGGCAAAACCAAATACTTTTTTTTTTAAAAACTTCATGAATGAATCTGTCTATTACTGTTGTGGCTCAGTGCTTCCCATAATATTTTAGATGGAGACCAAAAGAGAAATCTAGTGTCACCCAAACCAACAAAAACGTGTGCTGAATGGCCACAGATCTGCATTTTTATTGACTCTTCCACTGTCAAAACAATGTCTCTGAAACACGGCCTCTTACGATGTTTTCATTTAGCTCTATATTTTATGTTACGCCCTTTGCATCTGACACTTCTCTATAACCCACATGGTGAGATCTTGATAAAAACACCATTCTTCTGTTGCAAGTAGGAAAATTATTTCACATATCAGTCCGAACTTTGGTCTTCCCACCTCGAGAAAACAAACAAATGTCTTGTCTCGCAGAGTATGTATCAAGTTTTATTTATCTTGAGGACTTTCCTTGAATCCAAGAGGTTTGTTTCAGTTTTAACTAAATACGATTTTTCCTTAAACATCTGTTTTAAATGTGTCCTTTAATAAGGGATGTAATGTGCTATTAAAATAGCAAGTTAGTAACTACAAACACATTTTTGAAGGATGCAAAACACTTACACCCTTCATTTCTGTTCATTTGTTTCATTCAGGTAAACAGTATTCTGCAGACTCCACACTGCTCCCATAGTCAGTAAATAATTAATGCACACATTTATCACAGTTGGGGTTAGGTTAGGTTATATTTTTGAAAAATCCTAAAGTGTCCACATGTGTGCTAGTGAGCTGCTTATGCTTCAAAAAACAATTATTCATGATGCAAAGCATTTCAAACTTATTTTGTCGATTTTCATTTCTGTGATGATGTTGGGGGGCTTGAGATGAGAGGGAAGAAGCTTTTCCTTTTAAACATCACGTTAACATTTCTATCGAGTCTCACCTCCGCTGGCGTACTCCATCACCAGGTAAAGTGTCCTCTCCGTCTCGATCACTTCAAAGAGTTTAACTGAAGGAAGCAGAGAGACATGGACAGAGAATAAAGAGAGAGACAATTATAAATTCAATTATACCTTCAAATAGATGAGATTCACACAGAGACAGTAATGAATTCATGAGCATGAAAACCACAACTGTTTTCAAGCAGATACACGGAGACAGGAAAAGTAAAATCATGTGTTTGCGTGTGTCTATTTCAGGCTCAGTTATAAAACCCTTGTAGTGGGGATGTTTCTGCATTTTCAGGACATTTCGGTCACTTGTCAGGACTCGAAAGGACTTTAAAAAAAACAAAAAAAACCCAGAAAAAGTCGAGCCTAGTTTCAGGCTGAATCAGTATTCGATTAAAGTGAGGCTTAAGCTTTAAGATGTGCTGTCAGACCATGTCGGATATCAGAAGTGTTTATAGATGCCTCGCTGGGAGGCGGCTTAAAACTCCTGTCATCGTACTGTGGTTCATGCGGGGGGAGACGTGATCTGGTTTAAGTCTGGAGATAAAGAACGAATGTTAACAGCCTGTCCTGCATTGTTACTCATTTGAGAAGTGCCAGTGGTGGGATCATCTGTAAAGGGGTTCTTTTTGGGTATCGTTTTCCTCTTTACATGTACCTGATGCTATGATTTACAATGACAAGTTCTTCCTTGTTAGATTTTTTGCCTGTCCATGCAGATGTCTCGGAAATAAATGTTTATGTCTATAAATAAACCTTTATCTGCAATAAAGAAAATTGATGGCTTTCTCCCCATAGTAATGACTTCACCGATCATATTTCACATCTGAGTATCAGAGTTTGATGTTTACTATGGAAGTTAACAGCAAGCGTTTACATTCATGTTACATTGTGACTATGCACACTATTATGTTACCATATAACTGCCAGAGGACTGTAGTTTGGTATTATTATTATTGTAGGCTGAGGCTCAGGAGGTAGATATCTTCAGTTCCTGTCATCACATCAAACTGTCCTCAAGCAAGACACTGAAGCCCAAGTTTCTCCAAGAGACAACAGCCAATGAGAGAGAGAGAGAGGCATCATTTTTAATCCCCTCTGAATTATGCATTATTTACACATATGATGTTTGTCAGTTTAAAAGTTTCCAAGGAAGTCACAGTTTGCAGTGAAACTGTTGAAGTATCAGACTGCGGCAATACATGAATGGAATGGAAAGGAATGGAATAGAATAGACTTTATTGTCATTGTGTGTACAGCGAAATTAGGGTGCTTCTCCAGTCAGTGCACCAATATTAATTAAAACCAACACTAGAGAAAATAAGAATAGAGTGAATATAAAAACTAAAAATATGATAAGAAAATAGAATATAACAGTTTACAAAAGTAAAATAAGAACAGGGTTAAAAGTAGAATAAAAACTTTAAAATCAACCAAAAATAGGAATAGACACAGTATGTGCATCTATGAATAATATTAACAGTATGTTATGAATAAAGGTCAAGTCATGGAACTGACACCAACTTTCTCTCCCTGATCTGATCAAAGTCACTGAAGATGTCTCTGCAGCTGCAACATGACCGGACATGTAGTGATTTCCATACTTTTTCACATCAACCTCAAAGATAAAGCTGAAATATTTCAAGGTAACGGCTGTCTTAGTGCTGGTGGCATGTATCATGTACAACAGGAGATGCAGTCACTGAGCCCTCTCACGCTAAACTAGATGGCTCTTTACCACAAACTGCGAACGTCCTTGACTTATAAAATAATGTTAAAAATAAACACGTCCAGATAACAGCATGATTCTGACAGGATGAAAAAATGATGATTCGTCTCTCACCACTGAGCGCCATTCATACGTCATCTGAAATAACAAAAGAAGGGGCGGGACTTCTATCTATATCCATGAAGGTGGCAATGTGATGTTACCGGTGTGTATTTCAGGTTGCAATGCTAATCAGTGCAAAGTAACTCACTTACTGTTATGTAAATGTAAACTGTAACTATATATCCATAGTAACAGATTGGATGTTCATATATAATTCACTAAGGAGCTTAAAAAAAAAAGACCTCTAGTCCTTGGACAGTGCAGAGTAAAACCTCTCCACACAAAGTGGTAATTTGGCTGTGCTGCCTGCTCCCACCAGCACAAACAAAACTCTACTGCAGAATTTTATATTTAGAGGGAGGGAAAAAACTAATCAAATCCACACAGTGTATGAATTCTGGAGTTTCCTCTGAGTGTGTCGTGACCATGTTCGCAGAGCGGTGCTGAATATTTACTGTACAGAGCTGGTGTTTTACTGCAGTGTGTTGGGCTCGCTGATATAAAAGAGCGTGTGATGAGCGGCTGTGAGCTGGGAGGCTAAATATAGACAAGGTGGGATGGAAGACAGAGAGAGGCAGAGACGGAGATAGTTTGGGCCGGTAAGCGTTTGCTCCAGTAGGAATAATCACATTCCGGAGTGTCAGCGAAGGAAATTAAAAGTCATTAGCGGGGAATCCTGTTTGTCAAAGCTCCCACACCATGGCAGGTTTCCTGACGTGACGGCTGACTGCGTTTTGTGTCACATGTACGTGTGTGTTTATGAGGGTGCATTACGTATAGTTACATGCAACAGAGGTCAAAACAATAACATCATAATGACAGTTTGGAGCAGGAAAGACGACAACAGCTGATGAAGAGGACAGTGACTATATAAACTGCTCTTGCTTTTCATTTTTAACACACTTTTGTTTTTTATTTTTATCAATTCCTGCTCCTTAGTTCTACTACTGCTCAGTTTTGTAACTGAAAAACAACCATATCTGCTTCTTCTAGTGCCATTTAATTAAAGCTCTGTCCAAATTTATTCTATGCAAAACTTTAGAAAAATAGTCCTTCCTCCCTGGTTTTAAATGATTGAACTAACGTGAAAATCAATTACATAATCTTAATGAAGGCAGTTTTTATTGTCTGAGTTTTGAATTTTCCCCTCATGATCCAGTTGAGATGCCCAATATCACCATCACAGCAGAGTTCTACAGATATTGAAACTTTCTTAAATGTCCCATCAGTACCAATTAATTGACAAAAAAAAAGTACTTTTCCTCATCTCTGAGCTGCTTTAGAGATCTTTTTCCGACAGTTCGCAGCAGCAGCAGTTGGGTGTTACGTTGGCGTTTCCTCTTGCAGCTGGTTATGTTCTGCCAAAGCTTCTACACCTCCAAGCAGCAAGTTCTCTCCTCCCTTATCAAAAAACTGTTCTGGTTTTACAATCCAAAAACCAAGCTAAGAGTCAGTAGACAGTTTCAACTCCCCTCTGTTTCTCCAGCAGCACAAAACCGGATAGCGGAAAGGTTTAAAACTGACCAAATCATCTGTGACTTTATTGTCTCATCTTTTCTGCTTCAAGAGCAGATACACAAACCTAAAAGAATAGAACAGAATAAAGGCGGAGAGTGGAACCGAGGCCAGCGGCGTGCCGTCATGTGATTGTCCGGTTACACAACGGTCAAACTTTCCTTGAGACCAAACCCAACCTGATTAGTCTGAAATGAAAATGGCTGAGCTACTGAGAGCACAGAGAAACAGAGAACACTTAAAAAGTTCCAAGTGGGTAATTTAATTGTCAAAATGTGCCTACCTTAAATAAGACAATTTAATTACCTATTTGGAGCTTCAGTGTGCATTTCTTTTTTGTGACCTTTAATGACACTTGGACATTTTGGTCTGAATGTGTGTCCCCCTGTGGATCCACTACAGAAAACTGAATTTTTAACTCAATGTGATGAACTCTTTTCTACATGTATTTGTACTCAAATCTAAGACTTTTTGACATTTTCGTTCCACAAAAATTTACCTGTTACATTAAAAGTAAAAGCATTAAAACCAATGGGAACAACAAAGGATACTGCATTTTTTTATTGCTGCATATTACAGATACTTCTGCTGTAATTTACAGCACTAAATAAAAGATTTAAAGAGGTACATTTAGGCAAATGAAATGCAATCTGCTTTTGGTTTCTCAGTCGGTGATAATGACCAACCTTATGAGAGATATGAATGATACCTTGTTTCCAATAATAATCTCTGAATCTGGAAATCTGTTCATACCAATACAGCTACAGATAAGTATTGATTATAAATCCAAGTTTACATTTCTTTAGACTTCACATCATTTACTAGAGGTTTACTGTGCATCAACAGGTCAAACTCCTGATGATCTTCAGTGTAATATTTTTATAGATGGTTAACTAAAGTGGTGATAATTCATGACTTCACACATTTCATGTCACTTGGACATAGCTTTTTTATGTTTTGTTAAGGGCACACTGAGTAACCCAACTATTAAAGGAGTTGTAGGTAGGATTGTGGCCAAAACCGGTACTGCAATCACATTCAAAACAACAACATAAACATTATTTAGGGGCTGACACTTAGCATTTCAAATGTGAATATTCTGGCTGGACTACTAGTGCCAGTGATATCAGTATTTGAAATGAACATAATTCCTTAATGTCTGGTGATAGTCAGGGTCATTTTATGATTACTTGGAACATAATTCTTACATGCAGCTCCTTTAAGAGCTTACTTCATCATAGGTATGTGTTTAAAATCACATTATTATATACTTACACAGCACACATACTATGAGGATAATCTCATGTGCAACAACATTGTCTATTGCATTATTGGAACAAATAAACGTTGCATTTGTCACCAGTCCAATGAATCTGGAGCAGCTGACAGTTTCATCTGTTTGGCCAAATGGTGTGAAAGATATGGTTTGTTTATGTCAAGTCAAAATGTTCATATGCAGAGTGTGAATGCAGGACGCGTAATTTCTTTACATTCACTGTGTTTATCAGTCACACCAACATTTTCATTTTCATATTTTCTAGTAATTTAAAAAACGCGTCAGACTATGGGTCGGTATTCAATTGATGAGTTGGACATGTCAACAGATACTGACACAGGATCAATTTCATTTCGACCCTCTGAATAAACAACTGGAAATCCAATTTGTTTAGGATCAATAGACAATTAACATGACAATAAAAAAGTTGTGTGTAAATGAGTGAAAATCCACTTACCTATATTGGGATGATTTAAGATCTTCATTATTCTAACTTCTCTGAAGAGCTGAAAAAAAGAGAAACACAAAGTGGTTTAATTCTTCTTATCAGAATGGTATTTTCACTCTAGATGCCACTTCAGCAGCACAAATCTGTCATGCATTTTTCATACGTGTGCTCACAGACTGCATTAATTTCTAACAGCAGTGCTGTTTCCCTGATGTGTGTGATGAGGAAACCCCACGTACAATGCTGTTCCTATTCTTATGTCACTTCTATTCTTCCACAGTTCATAACAGGAGATCATGGGTTCACCAACCCAAACAGTGGGCCTTCTGCTGCCAACATCAACACATTTGTCAAGAAAATGTGACCATTCTGTCATTGCTGTCTTATTCATCCCAAATGGAGGATTCCCTGCAGAACAGCATTGGTTTAAAACCACTGAAAGATGCTCGATCAGCAGCAGCTCCCCCTCCCACCGCTGAAAATGGGATCTGAATGAAGTTCAACATGCACGGACACATCCCGACACCCCTGCACTAATAATAAGAGACTCTGTCTGCACACGCTCTTGTCCACATCAGCATTCAGAGTGGCCAATGACCAGACAGGCAGATTTGTCAGCGCCAAAAACGCTTTTTAGCTTTCTGCTGCACAAGGCGTAAAGAGAACTGAGTGCTATTTATTATTGATCCACTGTTAACTACACCTCTGCCTCTTCCCCTCCATAAAAATATCAAAAGACATAAATCTTTCATTAGACTGGAGTAGCCATGGTGTGCTTTTTTATCAGTAAACAGGATGAGGCACAAGCAGTATGCCCAACTAAATGAAAAAAAATTGTTTTCATCTTCTCATCCAAAAATGCTATTTTATCATAATATATTATCAGCTAATGAAATGGCCATTATTGGTAAACTGACACCCAGATGAACTACGAGGTCCTTAACTGAGAGGATTTAATGCCATTAGAGCGACAACTGATGCCTTCATTAATTCTCAATCTTATTTTGACGATAGCTATTCATAATCTCTTCAATAAAATGTCAAAAAAAGCAAAAAATACTAGATATAATTTCTGTCAGCCAAAGGGAGAGTATTTAATTGCCTTTCTTATTCAAACAGGGCTACAGAATCCACATATATTGAGTTGCAGTTCAAATCAGTCTGTCCAGACTCATAATACATGCAGTAATGACTTGAACTGAATAAAAAGCTAATCAGGTTTTTTTGTTTTGGTTTTTTTGTCAAATGAAAGTTATCAATATAGTGACATAATCTCTAAGAACCCAGTCAATCATTTTCCATGAGAAATATTCAGTTTGCACTTGTAGACTGTTTTATAGGGGACTATGGAGTTGAATAATGGACGTGTAGTATTTATGCAGAACATAAGGATGTTAAAACAATGATGACCACTGGGATATGAAATGTTTAGATTTTTCTATATCATAAAATTATCTGTTACCTATAGATGTTACACAGGATTGACACTGAATATTGTGTACATTATCCACATTGTGTATAATAGTATTATTTCTATTCTTATATGATATATTTTTTCCGCTCTTCTACACCCCGTTAATAGAGTTCAAGGCACAGAGTTTCATTACACAATTTTAACATCATATAACTATGATTAATTATGACTGATTTATTATTTTATTTATTCTGTGTGAAATTTCCTCATAATCAGAGCATAAATTCTTGACTTGTGGTCAAAAACACATTTTGTGAGGTCACAGTGACCTTGTACAGCCGATCTAAGCAGTTCCTTGAGTCCAAATCAATGTTTGTGCCAATTGTGAAGAAATTTCCTGAAGGCGTGAACAGAGATATCACAGGATGGATAAACAGTCCAATATCACGGACTGTTTCACATCTGTACATATTTCAACAGCTGCAACTTGTGAAATTGTGTCATTATTGCTGATTATCAAAATATTTCTGTCTTTAAATTACTTATAAAATTAAATATGCTACTACAGGCTTCTGATAAACAGCTTAAAAATTCGACTGTTCAATTATATATGATGTGAAACATTTCTAAAGCTGTGGCCTTGTGACGAAACAGGCCAAAAGTTACGTATTCCCTTATATGTGCATTTTTCTGTGATGTCTGACAGGAATGAGGACAGGAAAGTGAGTGTGGATGTAGAGCGGGAAACAACAAAGATCCCCTGACGTATCCAAAGCCTGGGCTCCTCTGGGACACCCTGAAAGCCTTCTGTCCTGAACCCTGGACTGCTGGTGTCTGCCTGAGAGGCAAACAGATGGTGACAAACAGCGGGTGATGTTTTCACATTCAGCGTGGCTCTGCACGCTGCACTCCTTGAATACACACAGTTACACAACGCTGTAAATATGTGGAGAGGTGCATGTCGCTCAGTATCTGTCATGTCCGACACCGTGACCCACGTCTGTTGTGTAACTCTCTGAGCTGACTGTGGAGCAGGTGGCTTATGTTCCTCAAGACAAGTTTTGGACATGGAAAAATACAATGTAATATTTAGCCTCTTGTGTGTTAAAGTCAGGAGGGCCTTCAGATTGCCGGCCCAAATCTTTTTTTTGGCATCCAGATTGCATGCAGACAGATTACAGAAAGTCTGGACAACTAATTTTGTCAAACCAAACCTTGGAGATGGTCTGAAATGTGATTCCAGACGGAGGATTTATACCGATGTGTCTCAGTCTGGACTCAAACTAGTAAAATGACACACAACGATGTCAGTTCCAGGGGGAAGAGGTGCCAAATAAAATCCAAGTGACTTCTACAAAATGCTATGGAGAAAAGTTCTGTTGACAGGTGGTGATATAAAATGTCTCCAGGCACTTTGGAAGGAGGCTTCAGAACAGGTTACGTTGGAGTGAACGCTGAGCCGCGAAACTGCAGCACACCGATTTGGCTTCCATGAAGCTGCCTAAATTTTACCACCTTTTAACACCTTTCCTTTCCTATTCACGCTGCAACACCAAGCCAGTGTTTTGAGACTGACATGTTATGTAAAGTGATTGAAGAGAACAGCATTTTAATGTTGAGGAGGAGCTGAAATGGAGACAAAAATATGTGTTTTTAACAACAAACTAGACTTAAACTTGGATCAAGTTTTAGTGCAGAAAAAAGCAGGAGGCTCAGGAACAGCACTGCACTCGTCAATCAAATATAAACAAAATATCAAGTCTTTTATTTGCTGAAGGCACTAGGGTAAAGTAATCCATGTTACAATGATGTAAATAGGTGACCATGAACAGTCAGAGTCAAAAGTTTTCACACTGACACAAATTAAGTCTTTGCATAAATGATTTATTTGCTAATAAAAGTCTAAATCTGATAAATGTAGTTCAAAAACATGCAGAAAAAAAATATTTAAAAAGTGATCAGCCAAATCTGTGTCACTGCAAACATTTGGCCTTGACTGGGTTCTATACAGACCTAAATCCTATTAAAATTCAGGATTTCTTGTCTATTTCTGGTTAATACTGCAATGAAGACATAATAAACAAAAAATGAGTAACAATTAGTTACTGACGTGCTAGAAACTTGTGACGAGTAATTTTTATGAACAACTTAGACAAAGCATCTACAGGAACAACGAAAATGTCCAAGGGATGAATACATTTTTTTTTCAGTGTTAGAATCCACTTTTTCTCCTTTGTCTACATGAACTCAACATAAATGATGATTTTGAAATAAATAAACTATACTATAGAACTATCTACTACTAACTACATAACATTTACGCAACATTAACAGGAATGTCAAAATACAGAACTTGCAAGGGTGAGTATGAATTCTGTTGTATTATGTTAAAAACGATTAAAAGCACCAAAGGCAATAGCTGAAGAGACACTGTCCCTTTGAGTAGATCACAACAGTTTGTATTGTGAATTTTCACTGAACAAGATAGAAGGGCTAGTCTGGGTTTATAGGTCAGACATTTTTCATATCCATTAAACAGAAAGAGCATGATTAAATTAATTCAGTATCTTGTGCCGCTCTTATTAAAATGTTAGATTTTTTTTTTATTACTACTAAAAGGTATAGCATCTCTGATAGAGTTTTTGTGCAGATAAATATCTAACATTTTAAGCATACTACAGTGTGTATAGAACTGTGATAATAATTCTCTTTTTATTCGCAGTTTACAGTCGAAAAAAGGGTTAATTATGAGCTGCAGCCCTTCAGGATGGAGTCGACCGCTTTGGAAACCATGTTAACAACCCGAGCCAGGATGAGTCTGGCTGCTGAAGAGAAGAAGGCGACGAGGAAGAGCAGCGGAGTGAGCCTGAGGTCTCCTCACTATCATTACTCTGCCACTCTGTCCATCATTATACTGAAAATACTCAAAGTGCAGAGGAATAAATCTGAAAAGGTTGTCTCAGTGGCCATGGAAAGGCAATGAGAAGAGGAGGAGGCTTGATTTTTGCAGAGAAACAGTAAAACTAGGAGCTCAAAGTGTTTAGGATAGTTTCGGCTGGAAGTAGCTTGTGACTTTGTAAAGTTTTGGCACGCTATGTTCTGTCCTATATAGCAAATATAAACCCCTTCGACACCTGGACAGGCTGAAAAACAATGCTAGTGTATGGGAGTACTTTGTCAGGTATGCCATGCAGTAAACAGAATTAGTGGAAAAACACAAGAGAGAGGCAGAGATGATTCACCACATAATACAACCATTAGGACGAGGACGTAAACCTGCTGGTGATCCGCTCATACCACCACAATGATGCACAGCTGTCCCACTTACGCAATCCCAGTCTTGTGATACGAGGCACCTTAAGGCCAAATGACACGGGGAGCTCTCGCACCTACACTTCGGTTTCATCAGTCCCGTGCTGCTTTTCTAAATCCACTTCTAGATTTTAACTCTTAGGCCTGATCTCAAACTTAATCCTGTGGGCTTGGTGTGAGATCATGTACTGGGATGGTTTTGGTTAACCTCCCACCAGGTCCGAGCCTTAAGAGGTGAGTCAACAAACCTGATTACAGTTGCTGCAGTATCAGCTCAGAGCGATGGAAGTCTGCTGCCTATTTGTTAACAGTATCCAGACTAGAGTTATTGTTCGCATCTGGACAGACAAACCAGCCTGAAGTGAGTGAAACCTGGATTAAAATAACAGCTATGATCATGCTGAGTTCAGTGTATTTCTTCACAGACATTTACTATTTGGATTTTAAGCCACTAAATCAGACAGGGCTTTATGCTTTCCTTAAACGAAATATGACGAGACATTCAAGGTTAAATGAACTTATTCGAATGCAAAAACCACATAAGGTTTTAATTATTTCAGCCACAAATAACAGTTTGACAAAATGCCAGTGGTGAAGCTGGATCTGTAGAAATCGGGTAACCATCTGACACTAAGGCTGGATAGTCTGGTCATAAGATCATATGAAGATCC
>JAPTMW010000016.1:32365416-32378371 GCA_029822955.1 Ostorhinchus angustatus | reverse complement strand
AAAAAAAAAACTCAATAAAGGTAGCCTATATATAGAAACACATGACAGGAGTGGGAACATTTACTGTGTCAATCATAAAAACGTATTCAAATGTATTTGCTTTGCTCAAGTGTGCCCTAATTCCTTAAAATAAACATTAAAAGACATCCAACTCCCACGTGGAACAGCAGGAGAAACAACCTGACAAACACCTAAAAGAGATTTTTTTTTTCCTTGACTGTGACAAAGCAGTAACCTAAAAACAACAAGGACTGCCGACAAAAGCCTCCCGCTTTGTGTTTCCGTGAACGGCGCTGTCATGACTCAGTGTTTTTCTGTCAGCGTAGTGTCACAGCCAACGCCAAAGGGCCCGGGCCTCTGAGATACAAAGGCCAGAATCAATGGAGCTTTGGAAAAACTGATGGAAAACCACTGCCGACCGCTGAGGGGAGCAGAGCGGCGGGGGCCTGGCTGGCAGACGGGGCCGGCTCGAACATCAACACCCAACATCATCATCGTCATCACCAGCAGCCGCCGCCGCCGAGCTCTGTGCTGTCCTCTTCTATCTGTCTGAGCAAAAAGCCTGCGGAGCTGCGACAGCCGAGTCAATACCGCTCCGAGTTCTGCGAAACAACTTCCAGGCCCGATGCCCGAGCCAAAATGTACGGCGGCACACATCAAAACAACCACGCACACATCTCCCTTGCTAATGAGCGCGCACAAAAGCAGAGGAGGGTTATGGGCCGCTCATTCTCAGCTCAGTGGCTTCAAACTGTAAAGTGAAACTGCTTTTCACTGAGCAGCAAAGAAGCATTCACTTTCAGCGTGTGAATTTGCATTTTAAAAGCAAACCCGCTTCCTGATCTGGTTGATTTAACAAGTAAAACAAAACTGTCAGTCTCAGTTGCATGCACGGACTGGAAAACGGGAGGAGAAAAATCACACTAAGATTCTGTTGGGAAGTCATGAACGGTGATGACAGAACCAAAAAAAACAGTGGTGGAATGTTAATAAAGTATAATTAATCAAGTACTGCACTTAATGACAAGTTAGAAGTACTTGTACTTCACTTGGGTATTACCATTTCCTGATACTTCATACTTCTACTCCACATTCAAGATTAAAGCCACAACACATATGGTAACACTTTTGACAATGACTTATTTTTCCAGACCAAAATAGAAAATAACCAGCTTATTTATTCCATTGTTGATAGTCTCATCATGCAAATGTGCCATTAAACTAAATATTTTGAGCTGCTGGTTGATGAAAAGTAACTTGAAGGCATAATTTCATCAAAACATGTCGGAGCTTTGTCTCTTGCACGTCTTGGGGACGTAATTGATAGTTTTTAATAATGCTTATAGTGACCCAAGACAGTACCTTCTAGTTACAGCCCTGTCAATACACACAAACTTTTAAGGTGATTAAATCATTTTTTGATTATATATTAAAAAACCAAATGTGCAGATATCAGAAAAAAAATCCAATTTGTTGACAGTAGCTTTTATTTCAGGAGCATAGTGATGGTATGATTTAATGACTGTTCTGCCCAATTTTGCAAATCCCACCACATTTAGTATCACACCTAACACAAAAATGTACTTCTCTAAATACATTCTACTTAAATCCAACAGAAACTCTTCAAAATAATCAACATCGGTTCAATTACACTCCATTTAGTAGATCATTTTTTGTCAACAATGATCTACCAAAGAGGAAATGAAAGTGTTAAATTCCTCTCCTCAAAACCACCAGACTCTTAAAAACAATGGTTTTGCATCATAAAGTCACTGGCTCGATCGGTTTGTTTGTGTCGCTCCAACGTTTTTTGAAATGTCATCTCAGATCCAAAGTAACTGATCGAGGAAGGAGCTCTGGAAGGTATAATTACAAATGTTGTCAAAGAAGTCTGGTGGTTTCGAACAGACTGATATAACAGTTTCAGTTCCTTGAGGGAAAATAAGGGTGGTTTTTCAGAGTACATTTACATCCACACTGTTATTCCAAACATGTCAATATTGTGAATGTAAATAGCATATTCGGTTTGGAAATGGAAATGAAATTTAATTTGCCGACTTCTGATTTTTTTTTTTTTTACCAGTTTCTTCCTATGACCCATGGCTCCTGTTTAAAGTCAGCTGTGGTAGACATGAGCGACAAACACACCTACAAGAAAATGACCGAGGTTATCAGCAAGTTTATGGATATGAGCAAATAAGCCGGCCTTTTCCAGGAGGTGTTTATGCACACAGGGATATTGGTTTCACATTCATTTTCTCTAGCAATGTAAACAGCTTATTAAAAATGTCTTTTTCAGAATTAAGGGGATAGAATGGAATAATACGTGAATGTAAACATGGTTGCAGAATCCCAGTGTGGAGCATGTGAGTCACACAAATCAGATTAGTGAGTGATGATTGGGATTATTTTATATGAATTTCATCATGAAGAGCCAAACAGTTGAGTCTTTGTACAAGGTTCAGGATGATTTAACACTAAACCACTGTATAGAATATAATTTATCAACATCACTGCTCATAAATAAATAAAAGCTCATTGAAAAATGTTGCAAGTCTTTAGATGAGGCTATCAGGAGAAGTATGAAAACATGCGTACAGGGACATAAAATGACGGTGGGACATGCGTAAGATGATGTAATACTCTCATATCATCCACCAATAGGGTAACCACCGGTGCAGGATATCAGAAACGAATCAGCACTTCTACTTAAGTAAAGACTTGGATAAACTTCTTCAAGGAGAAAAGTCTGTGTCATGACGGATGAAAGAAAGTATTTAAAAAGCAGCCAAAACACTTAAACTTGCTCTTCTTTTCCTGTATAGTCTAATGAAACAAGCACTGCCACAAACTCAATCTCATTTAACGCCCTGGGTTCAATTTTAACAAGTTTTAGACACTCAGATCTGCATCTCCTGACTTCATTATTTATTTACAGATCAAAACAAAAGTAGAACAGTGGAAGTAGCGCTGAATCATCTTCTCCTTCTCCATCTCCATCATAATAAAATAATAAAACCTCTTAATTCGCCCAACAGAGCTGCAGTGTATGGAGAACACATGCTCCGTCCCAGCATGCCCTGCTTCCCATTTACACAATTAATACTCAATCTGTTGTGCTTCATGAATTAGTAAATGAGTTCTGCCACAGCGTGAGGGTATAATGGAGGATAGAGGAGGGGGTAAATTACCTTCTGAAGGCTGTTTGGGTTCAGCTGCGTCTTGTCTATTATCTTAATTGCCACCTGTGGAGACAAAAAAAACAGCATCGAAACTGAGCTAAACGAGATATAACGGCGGACAAGTGTGAAAAACGGGAAGTGGAGTATGAAGTGAAAAACAAATAAAGAAGATGACATTGAAAACAGGAGGAAGCGGGCACTGACGACCTACAGCATGACCGAGATTTTACCGACAAATGATTTAGTCACTGACAGACTACAAAATAAAAAAAAAAAAAAAGGTAAAAAAGCAAAAAGCTGAATAATTGAAAACCGTTTCGGGAGGTAAAAAGAGCATCGCTGCTTTGTTAACCGTTCCATCCTTTGTTAGGAATATGCTTGCTCTTTGTGTTCATCAATTATGAACAAATCAAAAGCTCAGCTCTCCCTGCAGCGTCCATTACTGCCAACAAGGTTTAGAACTAGCAGTCTGTCAGGACGTGGACTTGGTGGAGCTGGGAAACACTGAAGGGCTTTGGTAAAAAACACATTTCGATCTCAGTCTTAACTCTAATTTTGTCATTCACTTAGTTGTCTGGAGACTCTTACACTGAATATTTGATGCCATTTACAGGCAGATACGTTTAATTTCTTTTTTGTCCTCATTTATTTTCCTTTTTAACAAGACTGAGATTTGGTGTATATCACAAGCCTTGTTTTTTAAGTAGATGTTCTTCTCTAGTGCTTACAGTTACTTAGATGTTGGGTAAGATTTATTGGGGGTTTTTTGGTCGTGCTTTGAGAATCAGTGAAATTCATCTGAGCACTCAGTGTGATTGGATGAAGCGGATACTGAGTGTGTGTGTGTATATGGAAGTGCTGGGATGTTCCATATACCTGATGAAGATTGGACTGAAATGTGGCAATTTGGATTAATTATTCTAACAGTTCTTGTAGTTATTACAGTGTCTAATTTAATGTCATAAAACAAAGTGGAAAAATTATGCATTATGTTAAGGGAAGTTAAGTTCACTACAGTAAAAGTCTAAAATTACTAACATTGTCATTTAAACTAGGGGACACTATAGATACTGTGATCTTTGTTGCATCACAATTTTACTCTTGTTCTACCTCTACTTCTGAAATGTTCCATAAATGACCATAAAAAAAAGTTTAAAAACAGAATTCACCATCTGGTTTATTCAACATTTACTCAGCACCAAAAATCAGCCGTTAAACATTGCCATTTATCACGATGGTTATCAATATCTACTGATATTTTTGACTGTATCACCCAGACACAAACAACCGATTCAAAGTTTCCAATACTGTAAACACAGATATAAATGTGACACCCAGCCTCACCCGAACTCTGCAATAAAACTAACAGTTGAAATCACAGAGACAGGCTTATCAGCTGTGGGTGAAACAGACTATATTTGCTTAAAAGGAGCAGCAGACTCTGATAAAGTGATAAAGATTCAGGAGTTTGGGTTTTATTGGAAAGACCTGCTGTTCTGACTCAGAGAGAAGTGCGGTTAACCTTCCAGCTTTCCAAAGATAGGCAAAGCTGGGATGTAATGTTTTGAGGGGTTAAGTAAGACTTTTCTGAAGTAAATTATGTGTTCATCTGGTCTTGCATACAGTTCATAATCCGTGTGTCATTCATTCTTTTCATATTCAATTGAGAATCTACAATCAGAAAATGAAAAAATGACTCGTCAGTGTATTATTCATGCACAAATCAAAAATTGAGTTGTTATTCTTTCAATTGTACACACAAAATAAAAACTGGAAATAAGCAAATGGACCAGATGTTTCATGTTGACACTTTTGATATCCGATTTGGTACGACCCGGAAGTTACGGACTTCTTCCTGTGTTGCGTGAAGTGACTTCTACTTAGATTGGCTACTATGACAACACTGTATTAGACAAAACAATTTTTTAGTTGTCATGTCGTCCTCCTTGAGAGTATCACTTTTGCTGCCTCTGAATAGCATGTAATTCTCCATTACCGCAGAATGCATTAGGCTGAATACCAGCAAACTCACGATTGTCCAGCTCAATAGTCAGTAACTTCCAGGTCAGACCAAATCGGATATCAAAAATGTCAATATGAAACCCCACATTTGGTCCATTTGCATTTCCAATTTTTAATTTGTGCCTACAATCAAAACAATGAAAAACAACTCGTTTGATTTGTACATGAATAATTACATAAGTCATTCTTTCATTTTCCCATTGTGGATTCTCAATTGAATATGAAAAGAATGAATGCTGCACAGATTGTTCATCTTCTTTATTCTGATCACCCATATTTCAGATTTCATCATTACAAAGAAAATTATAACATCAAAACTTCTTTTTACAATTGACATTCTATGATTGGCATTTTGTCATCTGAAATGTTCTCTTTGTCTTTGCTAGTTGCTCCTGTTCTTGTTGTCCAAAGAGGCTTTATTAGACAGGATAAGGAAATCAGCTGGACCTCAGTCTTGATAAACTCTTGAGTCAATGTGTTGGAGCGTCTCACCTCTCTGCCGGTAAGGATGTGTCGGGCCAGTTTCACTTTGGCAAAGTTGCCCTTCCCGATGGTTTTGAGCAGCCGGTAGTTGCCGACATGCGGCTCCTCGGAGCTGCGGGATCGAACGCCGGTCCGACCCGAGCGCGTGCTGATCTCCTGACGCCCATTACTGTGTGAAGTGTGCTGTGGAAACAAAAAGACAGAGTTTAGAGGACTAACAGTGGATGAAACGTACAGATATCTACATGTATCACAGGTGAATCATGTTATCCCACTGTGACATCAGTTTAGGCTCTGCAGGATAAAACTCCTGACATTTACAGGCTGGATCCAGACAAAGAAAGAGGCTTTTCATCTGCAGATGGCAGATAAACTCAGTATTTCATCAAGTAAATGCCTGACCATCAAAGCTAGAGGACATATCACAGGCATAGGGGGATGAATCGGGCATCTTTGCATCTTTTCAGGGTCAGATTTTAACAGAATTGAATATAGTTTGTGGAACATTTTACAATATGTTTTCAGGAGAAATTGGCTCCGATATTTAATATTAGTCCAAAAAAAAAAAAAAGGGGGAATGCTTCTAGGACCCTAAAAAATGAGTTTGTTTGGAAAAAGGAATTCATAAAGTAGATGACAAACAGAAAGAACTCCAAGGCACTCTTTAAGTATTAAAATGCCTTTATTCTCATGGCACTGTAATGTATAGACCTTACTTAGAACGGCTCAAACATTAAAAACGTTAAAAACCACTACCTAGATTTTTATTACAGGTAATTTGATGCTTACTTCCACATTAACGGATCATTATACTTTGAATTTAATGTACAGTGATTCAGATTTTATTTGCTTGTATGTTTATTACTTTGACTTGTTCAACATGACCTGATTCCTGATACAGTGAAAGATTAAGTTCAGCAATGCAGAATGTATTTTCGGTGTAGAAAGGGGAGGGCTATTTGCATGTTTTCTGCTCCAAATTGTCGTCAATACATGAACCTTAAAAAAAATCCACTACCAGCAACCCATGTACTGCTAACATATAAATAGAATATCAACATATTAACATTTTCTTCTGCTGTTAGCTGGTTAAGTGTTTTTTGCAGAATAACAGTGTAATCTGTGAAAAAAATAAGGCAGAGGGTAGCAAGATCAGGGCAGTTTTCATTATCAATTAGCTGCAAAGTCTGGAAAATATCCAGATGCATTGAAAAAACTACAGTCAAGACATCACAGATACCAAAGAAACAAGATAATGTGTCTAACTCTGTCTGACTAACATCCTAAAACCCCAAAGCATCCAGTTTAATCTGAAAACTCATAAATCTATGAGCCAAGAACAATCAAAGCAACAGCTCTAAGATAATTTTATGTTGGTTTCACTTATTTGTCCAAAGAGCCTTCCTTATTTTGTTATCTTGTTCTCAAAAATTAGTTGGTTAACTTGTTATCCCCTTTGCAAAACCTAAACTGCATTTACTGTCTAATACTTGCACATTACTATGCCTTAAGTCAAGCACAACACTGGAGTTTAAACTGCCCAAATTAAGTGCAACATTATTTAACGGTGCCAACTGCCAGAGTCATATCCTGTACATGTGAAAACAGGATGTGCAGCAGAGCGTTCAGCACCAAATAAAGGTTTCAAAAAAAGGTAGGCTCCATCTGTAAACAGTAGAAAGCTGTAATTACAAAGGATGTAATATTCTAATAATTATCAAGAATAATATCCAAATCAAGACAAAAACATGTAACCACCTTAATCAGAAGAGACTGGTCGAATCAGAGGGAATCTAATAACATGTTCAGTATAAACATATTAGTACTTAATAGTAATATAAACACTTAATCTGATGCTTTCACTCTGGGATGAATCTTCCTGCTAACATTCTCCCCATTTCCAGTCAGTAAACAAATATAGAGATTAGAAGTTCATTTAAAGGATTATTGAACACATCAATGGATGAAATTCTCAAAATGATGACTTGGCCCAAGTCTTAGAAAATAAAATTTTAAATTAAATAAATCAACTGAGAAATATTGAACATAATTTTTAACCAATATTGGGGGAGAAAACGTCCTCTTCTCTTACATTTCTGGCAGATTAGACTCTTCACAGTAGGTGAAAACAAGTTCAACTCTGGTTAAATGCTTTGGGGCATGTAAACACACATTTTACCATATTATTCTAATTTACATGCATCTGTAATTGGAAGGATTTCAGTCAGATTGAAAAATTACTGTCCAAGGAATTGCAGCTACTCTTACTCGTGTTTTCTCATCCTTTTCCGAATGTCTGAGGGTGGTTTTAACGAGCTGAAGTCCCGTTATCTCAATATCTACCTCTAAAAAGGTGACTGAGGGGTAGAAAAGTAACTATAAAACACTAAACACTCAGAGAAAAAGCGAGATCAAACAGTAACTGCTTGATACTGGAAGGAATTTGAGGTTTTTGTGGTTCAGAGCTGTGACAGCACCACTGATGGAGGCATTGATTTTTTTTATGCTGTTTTCAAACACTCTATCAACCCACCCTCCCAACCCTGCACCAACAACTAAAAAAGAAAAAAAAAATCTGATGGATACCGGGTGCAGCATCCGTATCGACTGCCCGCCTGATGCTTCATTAACAGAGCCGGTACTCTCTGCCCCACCCGGATCTAGCACCCCCCCCCCCTCTCTCATGAAACTGACCCCATTCACCCTGAAACAGGACCAGGACTAACTTGACAAGCAGCAAACATTATCTGTCCTTTTTAACATTTCACTCCATACTGCACAAATCCAGTTGTGTAAAAGTAAAGCAACTATCACCTCCTTTCCAGATATCATAGAAATAGCACTGAAAATAAAGTTAAAATGAATTAAATATCAGATCACGGTTAACTTTACCACCACAGCAGACAACAACAGTCTAGGTGCAGAAGTTTCCGAGATGCTTTGGAAGATATAAACTGCAACAAGGTCACTTATAAAGAAGCACAGACACACTTTAAGTCACTAAAGGAATATTTTAGGACTTCTATACTGATAGCAGAGGAGATAAAAATATCATCAACTAGGATAAGGTCAGCGCTGAATACCACAGACACACCACTAAATGCCAGTGGGAACATTTACTTTTACATCTGCTAATCATAAAGCACGCAGTATTTTTTAAAAACCACTATTTCCAGCGTTTCCATCCGGCTGACAGCTTCCTGTATTTAAGAAAAACAAATCCTGGTTTAATGTGATCCCTGTCCTTTTCAGTGGTTACTCACAAAGCTGCGGTGTCTCCTGGCTGCCTGGGCACCCGTCATGTTTCAACAGGAAAACACTCTGCCCCGCTGCCGATGCCCATAGAGATTCCCACAACACCAGATTTTCCCAACTCAGAGCCCCGATAACCACAGAGAAACAGAACAGCACAGCAGGAGGGGGAGCTCACTGATCCCAGACAAGCTGACACAGTGTGGAGCACCCAGACCGGAAACCAAACACTGTCCCTTCAGAATAAAAGGGACAAATCTGCTCTTGACATAGGTAGCAGTTTATTGGTTTGTACGGTGGATCTCTGATTTAACATCGTATTCGGTAAAATCTCAATTTAAAACCAACTGCTGCCTTTAAATTCCTGCTTTTTACTAGTTCATCACTAGTTGTGGTGACACTAGGGATCAACAAAGTACGTGATTTTCAGTGCCGATACACTACATTTCTTATCCTGTTTAGATATTCTACTTTCATTTTGTACACAGATACTATATAAAATTACCCGGCTAGTGTTTATATACCCCAAAGCATAAAAATCACACAATAATACTTGCCATTTGGAGATGAAATATTTTAAAGAAGGTATAATATGCTTTATTTGCTTAGACCACTTCCCCGCAATCAATTGGAGAAAATGGATGGATGTACAATTTACTGTATAAGATTCAGAAAAGACTTATTATTGACGACGCCTGTGGCCAGTGACTCGGTCTGTGTCATAACTGGATTATGTGCATGTGTTTGAAACATTTGTAAGCCAACAGTAAATGGTGCTGAACATTGTTGCTGCTAATGACAGGAGGAAGAACTCAGGAGCATAAACATCATTCACCATAATAATCTAATATGCATCCTCTACACTGAAAAACAACCGGCTGCTTTCATGAATGTAGGCAAGTGCGATGGATAGGGAAGATACTTATTTAACCCATAAGGACCCAGTGCTACTTTTGTGCCAGTTCTCAAAGGAATTTTTCCTCTCTATTTAACCTTTCTTAAATGATATATCATCTTTTTTTTTTTTAATTATCCTCTGTATTTTGCATTTTCACTGTAAATCATGTATTTTCCTATGGAAATCTCAAAGTAAACTCAAAGGTTATCATATAAAAACTGAGTAATCTGAAGAAAGAGTGACTTTTTCAGCAAAATCTATCATTAACTGAACATAAATCAAGTGTGTCCATCCACTGTCAATGATCCAACTCCATGGGTTTTACTGGTGAATCAATGTTGTAGAAGATGACGGTGTTTCCACATTCACTACGAAGCCTCTGAGCATCCAATTGGGTCATGTCCGATGACCACGAAAAGATAAACTGTATTTTACACCACTTATTTACATGTATTGATATGATTAATGGTTCTACAGATATTAAACATTTTAGGTCAGTCGAAGCTTTTGGTCACTGGTGGATGCTTGGGTCTTTATGGGTTAAGTATGTTATTACATGTTCATATATTGAAAATAATGCACTTAATACATTTCTTCAGAACAGAATGAAACATAGTTGGCTCAAAGAACACACACTGACAATAACTAAAAGGTAATATATTGTTCCACTGCAACAGAATAATTTTGAAACTACTAGCTACTTTGTTCTGGACTGAAAGCACCTCTCAAACACCACCATTAAGTCATCTACTTCCTCTACTAATTGTACCGGTACTCTTTACTGTTACCATACAACTTGTATTGATAAGATGTAACAGCTTTCTGTTTGTGCCACCATAATATGAGTGCATAACAACAGAGCTACACCTTCATCATGTTGGATTGGAGGATATTGTCAAAATTCCTCCTGCTGCAATGTTCTTTGGTCGACTGCTGTAGTTTACCAGCGACATCAATGCACTGTTTCTTACATTAGATGAGCTTGGACCCCATATAGTTTAAGGAGGCTGCTGGGGAGGTGACCTTGGCAGCTGAGGGTTGTGAGTGACCAGAAGCCACTGCTGCAAAACTGCTGCACACAAAGACCGATTTAGACCAGACATACCTGTGAACACTCAGACCTGCCGTCAAGGAACAGCATCAGGAAGACAAAATTGCAACAACACATCTACGCCCCCTTCCCCCACAGATCTGCTTGTTTTCCGAACAACTTTTGAATATATATTTCTCTGCTCTGGTGGGATGCATGTCCGCACAAACAAAATGTCTCATAAAAAGACTTTCATGTGAAGATTTTATTGAAGACATAGAGATTTGACATTAATCTTTGTTCTTACTTAAAACTAGAGGTATATTGTAAACGACTTCAGCAGTAACTGTATAATGTTTTAATTCAGATTTTACAGTGATAGACTTTTGCAAGCTTGTGGTGAATTATTAAAATAACAGTTTATATTCAGGAGATGAGATCAAGGAGAGAGGGGGCAAATTAAGAAGTTACCAGAGGAATATCTTGTCTGATATTTGCACACTATACACTTAATACTACAGGGAGTAACTACTGTTAAATATTTCAACTGAAAATAGTAAGCAAGTTGTACTTGATTTCACTTGCTAAAGAAGGTAATATACTTCTCAAAATAAAACACTGACATTTTAGTCATTGTAGGTTGGAAAGCAGGAATTTTCAAGTATCTTTGTAGTATCAACACAATCGTTTAATGTAAGTAGAAGTGGTTTAATCTGGAAAAACCCTGACCGGAAGTCCACCTTTATTCTATTATAGTGAACTTTACGTCGCTGTTTAACAGGAGATTCTGTTAGTCACACGAAGGCGGGACTAAGATACCCATATTTGGAAGCGGGACTGTTGAAAGCCTTGATGACAGCTGGGTGAGCCAATAACAGGACTGCACAGAAAGTCTACTGTTGCCTGCCAGAAGCAGCAGGCAAAGTGCTGTAGTTTTGTTCGTGCTTGGGCCTAAATATCTCGACTGCATACAAAATACACAACTTTATGTTACAACAAAGCACATATCATTTAATATATAAATTATACGCAAGTCATTCGGACTGTCGATGTTAAAGAGGAAAATCAGGGCGTGTTTGGTGTAGAGGATATGCTTGTTTACGATTTAGCAACAAAGTGAAAGAATTAGCCACCAACCAGCCCAAGAAAACACTAATATAATAACTCACCTCCATGTGCAAGTGATTCAGTGATGTTTTACAGTATGGAGGCAAAGTGCAGCTAGCTTCAAAACCCCACAAACAAACATTTATACTTACACTTTCCGTCACCTTCTCGTTGACCGTGGGCAAAGGAGTTTTTGTTGACATCTTTCTATGTCCTCAAAACGTTTAATGTCCAAAATCCGCCGACACCTTGTTCAGTCCGACAGGCGAAAAAAATGGAATTATTGCTCCGCTTTGCAGCTAGCTCTGTCCGGGGAAACAGCCTCAGCATGGATCGTGACAATTTTCAGACCAGACCGGACGTGTCGGAGCCGAGCACCTGAACTGTTAGGGACCGAAAAAAAGCCTCACAAAAAGCATAACCCTGTATTTAATACTATTATATTTACATGACGTGAACACACCGGTTGTGGTCTGAATTTTCTGGATAAAACTCAAACGAAAAATCAGTGTCCGTCTCTCCGCTGGGGCTCCACTCAGTCAAGCTAACTAAACTACCGTTAAGGCGCTGTCTGTCGGTGACCACTTCCAAAAATCACCCCGGGGTTTATTTTCACCAACACAACTCAGTCTACCAACGAGCCATGACTTCCGATGTCACCTGGAGATGTGTACCGGGGGGGCTTCAGAAGGTCTGGGTCGCTGAAATGCTCGCAATCGGCTCGGTTTCTTCCATCTCCGGCGGCCCAAAGTGGAGCTGGTCTGTCTGTTTTAGGTGGGACCAAAATGGCTACTCAGCGGCTGGGCTGGATTAGGACGCGTTCAATGACTCCCCGCAAGCTCCGACACCAAAAACTCAACACTATTCTATAAAAAAAAATACCCAAGTAAAATAAAAAATACCTTGTATATTAAACTAAAAATACCATAAAACACACATGCAAGACATAGATCGTGTCAGTTTTTATATCTAATCTGTAAT
>JAPTMW010000016.1:32236700-32248915 GCA_029822955.1 Ostorhinchus angustatus | reverse complement strand
CCACTTTATATTCATAATGTTCTGTAAAAACACTTTTAACTCTAGAACAGAATGAATAGGAGACAGAATAGATTTTAGTGTTTTGTATTTTGTTGTTTAATGGTGTAATACAGAGTTTTTCCACCTTGGGGTCGGGACCCCACGTGGGGTCGCCTGGAATTCAATTGAGGTCACCGGAAAATTCTAGTAATTGATAAAAAAAACAAAACAAAACAAAAAACAACGTACTAATAAAACATATATGGTGAGCTGAGAGAGACAATCACGATCCATAAAATATATGACAAACTGTGAAGCTGAAAGCTCATAGTTTGAGTTATTGTTTGTTCAGTATTAATTTGCAGCTTTGTAGATAAATATGTAGCTTGTATGTAAATATGAGCTGGACTGACTGTACATATCCTGATTAAGGAAAATAAAATTCTCTCTTTTTGCAGTAATCTCAACCTGCCTTTTCTGCCTCCGTCCATAATAATATACATTATATAGCCTAAATGTCGTCTCTAATTAGCATTTATTGGTAACATAGTATAACAAACTATTACATCATCAAAAACAAATTCACTTTAGCAAAAAAAAAAAAAAATCTCTCTGTTTTGAATGTCTGGGGTTGGCAGAAATGTGTGATGTTAAAATAGGGTCAAGAGACAAAAAGTTTGAAACCACTGGTGTAACGTTTGATCTATAGATTCCTTGATGGTGGGGGAAGTGTTCTAGTTACACCCTGATGAAGAAAATGTAAGATCATATCAGGAAAAAATAATGCTGTACTTTCTGCAGGGCTAAATATAACTGCTTAACCGGATCATAAAACTCAGTGACTATTGGCCTAAACTCTAATTAGGCTATCTGTAAGTTTTCAGCCTTGGTTGTAGCGCTGTCATACTGTACGATTACATTACATTAGAGGGTCTTGTGGGAAGATGAAAAGCGTTCTGGTTTCCAGCTCAGTGAGCAGTCAAAGTCTGCATTTCCTTTCTGAGTTGAGGAACTTTACTCAGTTTTCTTTCATGTAGATGCTTTCATGTCTAGTCTTTTGTGTATTGAACCTCAAATCATGAACACTTCATCCCACAGCGTGACATTTAGATTCTCCTGTTGACTCAACACCAAGAGGAGATCGCTGAGCTTTCATGAAACAGCATTTCTTTACCATTCAACTTCCTGCTCATTTTCTCTTTTTCTGTCTTTGTGCAACCAGACCCAGTTCACTCAGTTTCTGAAGCTGCTTTCAGAAGGTTCACAACTACATCATGTAATTATACAATAGAAGTTGATTCACGCAATCAGCATTCATTTAAGCTTTTAACTGTACGTTGTGTTAAAAATTGGTGCATGTGCTTATTATCGACCTTTTACTGGTGTTTGTAGGATGAGTGTATTCATTTACGTTTACATTACAGCATTTGACGTTGTCACGCCTGTATATTCCACTGGGTTTGCTTTGCAGTAGGGCTGATGATTAAATATATTTTGATATAATTTAATATTAGAAAATATTTTTAATATTACATCGCTGTCATTTTGCTTAGAGAGTAGCTGCTGTTATTGCAATATAGTTTTATGTATATATGCATTTCTCTTTCTTTTCATGTTATCAGCTAGACCATATACATCTTGTTGAATTAGAACTCGGATTACTGTCATTCTTGAGTAATTTAAATGAACAAAATTTGCATTGGGTCATAAAACAGGTATATGCATTTCACCTTGTTCCATCTCTCTCCCTCAACTTTTAGTCGGACCCAAAAATCAAACTTTAAACTGACTTGCAGGTACAAAACAGGTACATATATGCAGATGAAAATCTGGATTTGGTCTTATTTTTTTTAAGACTTATTTAATTGAAGGAGATTTTACAATGTATTACAAAACACATAAATACACCCATTTATTCTTAATAACCGTATACACATTTCCGCGCCCTTCTATACACCTGCTGGCAACTCATTGCTTCTAATATGCTAATTGCTAATGCTAATGTTAGGCACTGTATGTCTTAGGATGGGATGCAAACTGAATTTCCCTACAGCAATAGTAAACTGAGTTAACCTTTAACCTTAACTTCAAACTCTAAGACATGACAATTGTACATTCATTATAATTATCTCTTTCAGCTGATACAGAAATTTTTATCGTAATAACATTTGTGGCTGTACTGCTAACTCCTACGTTGCCTTATTTGACCTAGTTTTCCTTTTAAGATACTTCTAAGTTGACAGAGCTTTGAATTGTCAGTCTGATAGGGTTGTTTCTTACACTTAGAGGTGTAAAAAATTTTCTTGATGAAGTTGTTGTCAGCTCGGGCAGTTGTTTGTGACTTGGCCTTTTAGTTCAGAAGCAAAAGTGGCAGAAAAAAGCAGCTATGTGGTGGAGGTGTGAGGTGAAAATAGCCCAGCAGCAGCACAGGAAGTGACTGAATAAAAGAAGCCTTGGTTTCACGCCCAGTTTTCTTTCATCCTCTCTGTGCTGATAACTTCCCGTTGGCAGCACCAAGTGTCAGAAACACATGCAAACTGGGGGTTTTTTCTCAGTCATATCGCTTTTTTTGGTTGTTTTTTTTTTTTTTTTCAACCAGACAGATGAGAGTTTCCCATGAGTCATGATGTGGTCAACATGTTGGCGCCTCTCCTCCCACAGCGTTTCTAAGAACTGTGCCCTTCAGTTAAAGAATTGCTGTTTGGGGTCACCTGTCCCTCAGATGCATGAGTTTATTTAGGACAGACGCTAAATTAAATCAGAGCCTGGCATTGTTTTACGTCATTGTTCTTGCTCACCGGGACTGGTAACAAAAACAGAAGGCCTCTCCAAGGAATTGTGGGATGTTTGGCCACACACAGTGTTTCGGTATTAGGACACAGAAACACAGCGTCGGACTGTGCGAGGACAGATTAGCCCCTTTCATGACCATAACAATACAACCATTCACATGTTCACAGCCCTCAGTCACTTAACACTTAGACGCTTAAATATAAACACCAGGAATTACAGTTTTCAACATTTTAGTTTAGTTTGTGTTTTATCATTGCAGAGTAGTTGAGAAAAAGGGTTTTTGAGGTGTGTTAAAACAGGCCTTAGTTGGTAATATTAGCTTTTTCTACTAGAAACACTAACTTTGAAGAAAAGTCTGTGTTTTTATGGCCAGTTTGATGACCAGTTCTAAAGTTATTGATGAATTACTTTGCTTTAGCCCTTAAACACAGCTTCTATTAGAGTCAAAGATGATTCATTTGTGGCAGTGTTGAATATTTTATGTGAAGGGATATTGGCTGATTAGGCAAGGCAAGTTTATTTGTGTAGCACTATTCATATACAGGGTAACTCAAAGTGCTTTACAAAGGCATAACAAAACCACAGAAAAAAAACCAAGACATTGAAATTACATTGAAATAAAAAAGACATTAAAATAAAAATGTGATTTTAAAATTCATTCAAAGGATAAAAGAAAGACATTAATTCTATTAAAATTATACATTAAAATAATTTTTAAATTAAAATAAAACAAGAAATTAAAATAAAAAAAGTGCATTTAAAAGACAAGATTGGAAAGAGTTAACTTATAAGCACTTGAAAAGAGGAAGGTTTTAAACCTGGATTAAAAATGTTCACATTTGGAGCTGATTTCAGGTCAGTTAGTAGTTTGTTCCAGTTGTGTGCAGCATAACAGCTAAAAGCTGTTTCACCATATTTAGTAAGAACTCTGGACTGGACTATGTGACCTGAGTCAGTTGACCTCAGAGCCCTACTGAGTTTATATTCCATTAACATCTCATTCATGTGTTGTGGACCTAAACCTTGTGGATTAAAGTAGTACTCCAAAATATTGTGATTATATCCTTTCATGTCTTATTTTACTCTATCGTAGCCTTTAAACGTTCACTGTCAGACCTCTTATTGGGCAGTTGGGCAAATTCTTCTGTGAAACAGCAGTATTGATCCAGAATTTCACAATCTATGCATCTGTACTTATTTTGGAAAGAAAAAGCCTCAAATTCTGTCATTCATACTGTTCATAGTTCCTTCATTAAGTGTTACTAAATGATAAATATGTCACTGACATGAGCGGTCCATGTTTTCCAGGTGGTATAGACTCAACTCCAAGACGGGGAAGAAGGAGAAAGAGCGAGGCGACATCCAAATCAGCGTCCAGTTCACCCGAAACAACCTGACAGCCAGCATGTACGACCTGGTCATGAAGGACAAGGGCGTCTCCACCTTCATCAAGCTGAAGGAGCGTATGAGAGGGAAGAGGAGATCCAGCGAGGAGGACTCGTCGTCGGCTGTGCTGCCCGGCGGTTACAGCTCTCTAGTTCGCATGCGTCAGCGGCTGCCCAGCGACGGCGGTGGCGAGGAGGACTACGAGGATGATGAAGGCGGTGAGGTGCGACGGAGCAAGATGAGGACCTTCTTCCTGAGGGGGAAGCTGAGGAAGTCGTCAGACACTCGGTCCAGCACGTCGCTGGGGTCGGAGAGCAGCGAGTCGTCGTCGCGGGGCGGGAGCCTCAGTCCCACGGCCGGAATCAGCGTGGTGGTCTCGGACCTGTCCAACTCGCCCAGCAACAGCAGCAACCTGACGGCCGACAACAGCCCAGGTGAGGACGACGGGACACAGGAGAGTGGACCATTAGTGGGTTTTTAAAGGAAGGTAGAGTTAGTGGCGATAATGCGGTTCAGTTCCTGTTTTCGTAAGTGGGCAGAAGGGTTATGAATGTTGCCTGGATGGATGAAGGTAGATGAAACTGTTAAACCCTGGGCCATTTGTTTCCAGCCAGAATCATCTCAATGTAACACAAAACAATGGATTAGGCAATAGCAGAGGATTCATTCATATAAAATTAAGTTATGATCAGAAAAGAGTAAAGATAAGAAGATAGTCATAATAATCCATAATGTCACCTTTATTTTTGTTCTTCTTTGCCTCGTTCAGTGAGTTTTATCAGTATTGAAATAATACTTGTACTGTTGGATCTGCTTAGTGTTAGCTTAGTGCTGCAAAGTTTGTCTCATTGGTTTGTTGTTGTATTGAATTATTCATGACATATGCTGGTCTCAGAATGTTAGACTGTTGTTGTTTTTTTTAAATTAAATTAAATTAAATTTCCCGACCCCAGTAGTTGAAAAACTGCTCGAAGTTATCAATTTTTTATGGTCATGAAAATAGACTCCCTGTCAGGTCAAAACAACGAGCTGCCATCACCTGATTAAACTGCTATTATTACCCCCCCCCCCCCCCCCCCCGAAGGGGAGGAAAGAGTATTATTTTTGGTTCGGTTTTTTTGTTTGTTTGTCAGCAACTTTACGCAAAAACTACTTGACCAATTTCCATCAAATTTTCATGAAAGGTGTGAGGTGGTCCAGAATAGATCTCATTAAATTTTGGTGAATGTAGGTCAAAGGTCAAGATTATCAAAATGTGTTTTCAAAATGATAAGAGATAGGGCAAATCATGCAAAACATTTGCGAGGGGTGGGGTTTGTTGTGCCTGGCACCACTTGTTATAATCTGTGTTGATTACATGCATCCACTTCTCTCTTTTCCTTTTCTCCATCTTCTTATTTCCTTCTCTTGCTTTGTTTTTCTAGAGCACACAGCAAACACGTCACCAAAGTTGTCCTCTCCCAGATGTGAGTTCGGTGATGAGGCCGGTGAGATCACCATAGCAGTGCCTCAGCCCTCAGCGTGCGTTAACGGAAGCCATGCAACCAACGACTCAGGTTCAGGAAAACCTGCAGGGTCGTTAGGTCTGGGACTGTTGCAGAAAACTTTGCCACTCTCTACATCTCTGCAGAATCTCAGCCCGCGGACCTCCACAGACTTGTCCAAAGGTATGGGGGATGGCCGCCGCTGGTCCTTCGACAAGCCCGGTGAGGAGGAGAAGGCTGCCATAGCAGCAGCTTTGGAGAAAAGCGGCCCCATGGTGGGTGATGAAGAGGAGCATTTAGGAGAGGCCACCCTGCTGAAGCCCACCTCCACCTCCTCCTCCTCATCTACAGCAGAGACCGAGGGGAAGAAACCAAGGAGGAACTTTTTCTCTCATGGGAGGAGTGATTCTGGAAAAGGGTCGAATCAGTCCAAGGATGAGTCTGAACAGGCCCCGGGTGCAGAGGACAAACACAGGGGGTGGTTCGGATCCAAGGACTCGCACAGCAAACTCAGGTGAGATTCACACGAGACGACAGAGACGACTGAGCTGTCAGAGGTAAAATACACTATATGGACAAAAGTATTGGGACGTTTTGAATTCAGGTGTTTTTTTTCTAACGGGTCTGGGATACAAAACAGTAATGACATTTGTCAGAATATATGCCTCAGAGATGGTTTTTACTTAATTTCTGTCAACATTGATTTTGTTTTGGTTTTTTTTTATTTCCCTGACTATGGTTTTAAATATTCTACCGCTGAATTTCTAAAGTATTTTTCATGCTCTGACTGTAAATAATAATTTTCTAGCACAACTAACCATCTACTTTCTTCACATCTCACCAAAGAAGAAAAATCTCCCATTATACTTTCAGGAAATATAGATGTTTATATCTCAAATCAGCATGAACAGTCGCCATGATGTGTCCCAAGAAATTATGTAAAAATCACCTCTGAGACATTTTGGAAGCAAGGGTAACAATTTAAACGACCTCATGATACAGTATTTGATGTTGTTTTATTTAATTATCAGGGACATATAGAAGATCTGATGTTCTGCACGAAAAGTATATAGTATTCAACCAATTCACAATTCCTATCCTTGGTTGGGCTTTTCAGGAAAGGAATATATAATGTAATATAATATAATATAATATAATATAATGTAATAACACTATTGTGCAGTGATGGCAGTAAACCTGCTGCTGAAAAATAGTGGAATCCCTGCTTTTTTCTGACTCTTGTCCATCCTTCACTGTCCAATATGGTGCCTCCCCATTGGCTGTCATAGTTCAGCTGTTTTTATTTATGCTCTCTTACTCCCATTGGTTCCCATTTCCTGCTGCGAGGCTTATTTCCAAACACTAAACCTCTTCCCTTGGCAACATTGCTACGACTTGTACCAGAGCCTTCCTATCTCTGGTTTATATCTATGGTTTAAACTGGCATCGGAGCAGTTCCCTTTTACTTCCTGTGTCTTGGAAGTTGTTCCCAGCTCCGTAGAAATCCGTCTTTCTGCTGCCGGGCTCAGTCTCTGGTTACAGCCGGTATCTGCAATGCAGATGGGAGTGAAGAGCCGCTTCTGTGAAATTATCTCTATGAATCTACAACAGGCTGTTTTATGGTTCATTGATAATGTCGATGATGATGTGAGCTGGAACAGTCTTTATTCCTTTTACAGGTTTTGTGTTTATGAATCTGTGTGGGGGAGAAAAAAACACGTTCTTTTTATTTCCACTTCCAGCACAAGCACGAACTTAAGTGGGTAATTTATTTTGGGGGTGTCACATGCTGTACTTGCACTTCTCACTGTTAAACGTGTTGCCTCTACACTTTTATTTGGGTTTAGAATTAATATTTAATCCAGGCGTTCAATATCGATACCTTAATTACTTTAGAGTAAGTTTTTTTTATTACTTTTTATTTAACCAACCAAGCTCGAGATTAAAAAAACCAAGCCTGCAGAGCAGAAGTAAAATAGTGGACTCATAAGCACCTTGTGAGTGAAGCGAGGTCAGCTATTCTGGACTGTAGTACACCCAATACCTTTGAGCCAACTCTGGAACTATACATTTCCACAGCTTACACACCCCCATGTTCAGACATCCTTGGGGAAAGTGCCAAGTTGGCAGAGGTAGCACTAAGTAATCACTACACCCAGCTGCAGCCACGTTTTCTCTGAAAATATTACATCATGACCTGACGAAAACGTAGAAGAGACTCGGGTTGTGGGGATGAGTGTAGTGGATTAGGTTTAGAGTCTCTATCGGAGCAGGTGCAAAGTAATCATGACATTTTTAACTGTCACGTTTAAAGCAACAGTTAAAGCTGTGGGATATTATGACCTAAAAAATACATATACATATTTGTACTGTGCTCAAGTCCTAGTCCAATAATATTATGTTTGTAGGTTTAGTAAAGTTCTAATGACCACACATATGCATTTGTCTCTGTATTTAGATCCAATTTGGATGTACGTTCAGTATACGTTCAGGAAAAACAAACGCTTCATTATAAAAATAGCTTCTATAAACCAAAGTGGTCGTATTTTAATATGACCTCCTTTTTCCACTTAACACGTCTTTAACCGTTTTGTTCAGACAGTATGACATTTATAGCTTTAATTTTCTCATATTTTATACCAGGTTTCATTCAACACATAGATGTCTCTAATAGTTTGTGCTGCTTCTTGTCATGGGGTCAGAGGTCACAGGAAATAGTGACTTTAACCTTTAAAATACATTTAGTCCGGTTAGTTATGCGCCTTTTAAGGCTGTGCACATATTTCCTAGTTGTATATGAAAAAAAGACAATGAGGGGTAAATATGTAGGATCATATAAACCCTGCAAAAGCAACAAAGATATACATGGAATGAGACTTTTACACAGGACTGTATGTTTTTTTTGTATTTATCTCAATCTAAACTGAGGTGAAATCTAACAGTTAGACATAATGGAATTAGAAAGTTATTACACTTAGAACATGGGCAATCAGTAGTAATAAAAGTAAAACAAACAAAAGAGTCATTGAAACCATTAAAACTATTACTATTTCTAATTAAAAAGAAAAATTCAGCAGTGCATATACAGTCATCTGTAGGTAATTGGAAAAAACATTGTCGATGAACAGATGAAATGCAGTGCCATGCAGATGAATTTGTTTCTTGCTGTAGGTCAGTCCAAGTGTGTTTGAGGAAAGCTGGGATTTGACGACTATCAGGCACCAAAGTACTTTTTTTTTTCACATTAATAGTGTTTTACGTGGTAAAATGTCAGTAGGAGTGTAAATAAAACCATCTTATCAGAGCTCTTATTGATCCGTACGAGCAATCCTCACTAATCACAAGGACTGTGTTCCCTTCTTTCACAGCCTGGTGGTGTCACCTAAACTAGAGTCCAGCACTGACCCCCTCCACCCCCCGGGTCCCACTGTAGATCCCTCTCTGCACCACCCTAACCCCTTCTACCCCTCACAGTCCACACCACCTCCCATATCCCCCTGCAACCCTTTCTTCTCTCTCCTGCAGCACAATCCTTTCTATGAAGACATGCTAACCGCTCAGCCCCTAAAACCTTCACCGCCTCCTCTGCCGTTTCTTTCCAGCTCCCGCCCCCCTATAGCTCAACTCTTTCCACAGGCAAGTAACCCTATCCCCACCTTGACCCACCACAACCCACCTGCAGAGGACTCGATGGCTCGAGGCTTGGATGTAGAGAGCAAAGTGATGACCAAAGATGAGAATCAACCTCCTTCTCCTGCTTCATCAGAAAAACAAAACCTTCTAAGCATAAAGCCGTCAAACCCTTTTGTGTCGGCGAAGGAGCTGGAGGTGGATTCAGAGTGGGACCAGTCTTTTGACGAGTTTGCAGCTGGCAGGCTCCAATCTCCAGAGGATCTCACCACAGATTGCAAAACGCAGCAAAACACACCCAGTGGCGACCCACCAAAACACAGCATTAATAAAGGAACATTTCTACCCACAACAGATGCTGATCAACACATAAATATTAATGACACACTTAATCGTCAGCCTTTAAATATCCCCTGCACAGCAGTTGAAACGCACAAAGCTGTCAGTCAGGTGACCGACACTAACACACATCACTTCTACACGTTTGCCAAATTTCTCGACACAATCCCAGAACACAACAGCCTTGAAGACGACCACAAATTGTCAAATACGTCAGCAAAACCTGATGTCACCATGGAGACTAACGCAACTAAGTGCACTACTAACACAGATCTTTTAACTGACACTAACATCCACCAAACATCTGGTCAAACGTCATCTCAGAAGATCAGCAGCAGTTCCCCAGACCCCGGTTCTTCTGGTCTGGGTAGTTCAGCAGAGGAGGATTTCCTTTCATGTGTCTCTTCTTATTCAGCGTCTGACAAACTCTCTGCATCATCTTCAGAGGAATCTGAGGTACTGAACTGTGAAAGCAGCTTCCTGGGTGTTGACAAGTACCCAGAAGCTGATTTGGTCAAACATTTAAAGACCTCAGAATCTGAAGATGATGTTATGGACAAGTTAGATGATTTGTCCTCAACTGTTATTCAGGATCATGGCCAAAAGGGTTTGGAAGAGTTACCACTGCCAGAGCCAGTAGATTTTCCTGTTGTTGCTGCAAATAAGGAAGGAGTAGTTACTCCGGTCTCAAACTATTCCATTCCCGATCTATTGCCAGATGTATCTGTTTCTACGCCTCCAGATAATGAACTCTGCTCCACACACCCATCGATATTCATCATGACCTCCTCCCCAGGGGTTACACAGTCCTCCTCAGACTCCCCCTTTGAGAGCACTACCTTAGGAGAGAATGATGCTAGTCAGCCATTCAAGCTTTTTGGGGATTTCCTCAACACTAGTCGCATCAGTCCGAGCCAAGACAATACACTTCTGCACACTCAAATGTCCAACCAAAGCAGCAACAGCAGTTTTCTCCAAAGCCTGTATGTTAGTGCAGACCCCCAGGAATATCAAACCTGCCAGTCCGAGACTTCATCCAAATGCATTTCGGAGCTTCCTGAGACTCTGCACTCGGCAAACTCCACGCTTTGTGAGGAGTTGAGCAAGAACCAGGACCTAGAAGAATCCACCAAAGAAGAAATAAACCCACCTGATGTATTTGAAGAATTCTACTATGTGACAGATAAGAGAGGAGCAACCTTGGAGTCAAATGTTGAGTCTGAAAAGCTGACGTTTTGTGAAGAGTTAAGCCAAAACCAAGGCCCAGAGGAATCTGCCAAAGAGGAAGTCAAAACATGTGACATATTTGAAGAATCCCATTGTGTGATGGAGGAGAGAGGAGCAACCCTGGAGTCAAACGAATCAAGTAATGAAGGACATCAAAAAACTGGTGAAAGTGAAGAATCCCATTTGGGGGCAGAGGAAAGAAGACCAACTTTGGATTCAGACTTCCACTCTGCAAACTTGATGCTATGTGAGGAGATGAGTCAAAGCGAAGGTGTAAAGGAATCCACCAATGAAGAAACCAATGCAGCTGATGTATTCGAGGCATCGGCTTGTGGAACAAATGAGAACGGAACAACTTGCAACTCTGCAAATTCAACGCTTTTTGTGGACCAGAGTGAAATCCAGGGCCTAAAGGAGTCAAGTGATGAAGAAAATAAAAAAGCTAGCATAGTTGAAGAATCTTGTGAGGTGGAAGAGAGACGACCAAACTTTGAAGCAAACCTGATGCCATGTGAGGAGCTGAGCAAAATCCCAGGCCTAGAGGAATCGACTAGTGAAGAAAATAAAAGAACTGCTGCATCTGAGGGAAGAGCAACCTTTGAGTCAGATTTCACAATAGGTTTTGACTTCGGTTTAGTCCCTATAGACTCTTACATGAGCTGTAATCCAAAGCAGCTCTGCAAAGAATCTGTGGATGACGTGTTTTCAAAGCGCCCTCAGGCGGAAAATGCCACGCTACACCGCTCCCTGTCCGAGTCAAAGCTGGTGCCAGACCTCAACGAACTGCGCCGGGCTTCCTTCGGTAGCGATCCCGGCACGATGAAGGAGTCCTCGTTCTCGTCCTCCCTGATCCACCCGACCTCCCTCGCTCCCTCTCTAACTCCTGAAAGTAGTAGCCCTCTCTTAGCGCTCTGTCCCCTTCCTCCCTTTGCCAACTTGGTGGCGACATCGCCATCGAACACCGCCGATCCGCAACCAATGCAGCCGGATACGCAGGAGCAAACAGACAGCCACCAGAACAGGTAAGGCTGCACATGCTCAGTGCAGAGGTGAAAAAAGGTGGAAGGGACGCACTTCTTCTTCTTTTTCCCACTTAAAGACTTTTCTATCCTGTTTTCTCGTCTTGACATTGCGCCTCCGCCGCTGTGCTTCCGTCGGCTTCACCTGATTGCCGCCATATCTCCTGGGGTTTCTCCTTTGTGGTGTGACCTGCTCTTTTGATTGCGCACACATGAACAAACATGAACACACACTCAGGTGTTAACAGGACTCCACTGCAGGTGTCTAGTGTGTCCTGGCTCTGTGGTAACAGGAGGCGAAACAGAGCCTCAGGCCAATTAGCAGTTATTATTTTGTCCTGATTACTACCACTCCCCC
>JAPTMW010000016.1:30905136-30915202 GCA_029822955.1 Ostorhinchus angustatus | reverse complement strand
GGGATAATCCGTGAAGTTTCCTTTAGGTTTGACGTGTCATAAAGACACCGTGTCTAATATCTTTCAGGCAGATAGTAACATTATTCACACGTAACATTGACCTCTCTTCGTATCTATAAAGTCTCACATTTCTAAGATCTACAGTAGCATTTTTCTACAGCAGAGTACGTTCCAGGTTCTTCAACACAGCTGCTACGACACCAGAGAGGCATGTATGTTAAAACCATTTACACTGCCAGATTAACTCTTATACAACATGTCATCAGACTGTTAATTAATTAATTAATGTGTGACAGGTAAGTACGAACAAAAAACTTCAAACCAAAATAAGTTCATCTTGATCCTTCATCCTAAAGGTATGCATATGACAGTAATTCCAGTTCCTCCCTCACAGAGACAGCAGGTAGGCATGTAGATAACGAAAGGTGAAGGGAATGAAACTAACGTCGCAATGTCTCACGTCCCACAGCATGTGTGTCACGCCCCGTCTGACGCTACTGCAAGTTCTTGAGGAGGCGTCCGTAGCGAAAGTCGTAGACGTGGCGACAGAAAAACACCAGCTCTGGATCGACGTCATTGGGCACACAGTGGTGGGTGGGCATGGCGTTGCCGACAACAGGCGGCACCACGAGGGAGGCGGCGCTGTCTCGTACGCCCTCCCTGTGCCGTTTTACCAAGGCACAAAAACTGGACACAGCAAAAAAATACATGACATCAAAACAAACCTTCAAAAAGCATCAAACAGTATGTGATTCTCTGGTGCCTCATGCGTGCAGGAACAAAGAAAATACAGCCTGTGTTTTATGTGAAATATTTTAACCCATAAAGACCCAAACGGCCCCCGACGACCACAACATCTGCTGATCTAAAATCATTTACACACTGTTTATCCACTAATCCTGTTAATACATGTAAATAATTGGTGTAAAATACAGTTTGTCATCTTTTCATGATCAGATATGACCCATTTGGAAGTTCAGAGGCTCTGTAGTGAAGGTGGAAACATCGTCATCACCAGTTGGATCAATGACAGTGGATGGAGACACTTGTTTTTATACACAGTTACTAATATTTTCACTGAAAAAGTCCCAAATTCTTCCTTGTTCTCTGTGTTTGATATAAAAAACCCCAACTTCACTGGAAAAAATCTAAATCTTACCAAGTGTATTTTTCTCATTTCTAGTCTAAATATCTCATCACACTTAAAATAAGACCTAATCACCCGAAGAGTAACTTTTCAGTGAGATATAAGAACTTATTTTTAGACTATAGATCTGGAAAATCTTACTTCAAGAAATCTTGCGAAGCTAATTTTCACTTGTTCCGTTGGCAGATTTTTTTTTTTGCATAATTAAGCAAAAAAAGTTTCATCTGAGTTCTCATGAACATCTACCTGATTAGTAAATTAAACATGGAAAATAGCTGATGCACTCTTAAAAAAGGCAAAATACTTAAGATAAAATATTTAATCAATAATAAAATAATACAATAAATCACTTAAGGAAGGATAAATAGAGAGAAAAAAATCATTTAGGAACTGCCACAAAAGCAGCACTCGGTCTTTATGGGTTAAATTAATCTGCAGGTATTTAAATGGACTTAAATTGTGCTTTTTACGACCGGAGGAAACATACTTCAAATAACTACTTACCGACAATACTGTGCCAATGTTAGGACATAGCATTTGTCTTCAATACAGGCCACACTGTTCACATCTTGGTGTCGGGATGCAAAGATCTCATTCTAGCAAAAGAAAGTCAGAAAGTTACTTCCAAACTGTAATCCATTACAGATTAGTAGTTAGGGTTATTTCACAGTAATCCCTTACTTTATAATACTACGGTCTCAGAATTGTAATGTGTTACATCACTCCTGTAGTATTTTTGAGTTACAGACTTCTTTCATAAATGGTGCGTGCTCAGTAGTCTCACGGTCTTGCTGTTTTTTTTATTTATTTATTTTTTAATCATTTCAGCAATTAAATTAAGGAGTAGAAAGTGTGTTGTAACTAATGATAGACCGATATATCAGCTGGCCGATGTATCAGGCTGATATTTATTAGGTTTTTTTCTTGTATCGGTATCGGCCTGTTGCGTTGGCCGATATGCTCTTTTTTTCCTGCCATGATTTACTGACAGGCGACGTTCACGGCACCTCCATGTTCTTGGAGATACTGTTGTCCACACTGAAAAAAATGATTTTTCGGTGTAGTAATTTTTATTAGGTTAACTGTCACAATTTTTATTTTCTAATTGTAAGTATCAGTGAGAACTGGAATTATTCAAGTAAAACTAAATATATCACTGGTGTAATGACTAAACTGTGCGGGAAGAGTCAGTTGTATTCGGTATTTTCACATAATATTCAAAGGTTTCATCGTCATTGCACATGAACTTATAAATACCAAGTAAGTTTTAATAGTGCTGCGTGTTTTGACTCCGAGCATCCGAATTGTGACGCGGGGACAGTTTGTGCCAAGTCTGAATTTTCTGACATTTGTTTTCATTTGACAGAGAAAAAAAATCAGTATCGGCTCCAAATATCAGCTTAGAAATATTGCCGTTCTATATCGGTCGTCGACTAAGGCTGATGTATAAAAAAAAAAAAATCGGTATCGGCCCCAAAAAATCCATATCGGTCGAACAGTAGTTGTAACACAAGTGCTATTGAACATGTATCGAGTAAAATATGACTGAAAATAGATCAGGAATGCCTTACACTACTGCATTACAGCAAAAAGTCATCTTTTACAGTAATGCATTACTTTTATAACGCGTTACTCCCAACACAGTTTGTCACATATTAGTACCAGTAAAATATCTTAATGTGCCTAAAATCTGAAAACATTAGCGACTAAGACTATAGCATTTGACACTTCAGGACTGTTCACAGTGGGCTGGTTGTCCTCAAAACAGATCTGTCTGCTGCATTCCACACCAGCACTTCTGTCTCACCTTCACTTCCACATGTAACACTTTCACAGGGGGAGGAGGTTTGACTTCTGTCTTTGAGCTAAATGCCTGTTACTCTTCTCTCACTGCTTGTCTCAATGTTTGCCGTTTGTTAGCGCAGCCAAGAAATGACAGATTTCATGCCGTTTATTGTTTCTAGAGATTGAATAAAGCGCAGTTTGTTCCTCTGGGAGATTACTGACAACAGGAAGCAAACACAGCAGAGGTTGTTCTTCAACATGTGTGCCTGTTTACACGGTGTGTGAGTTTTAATACACTTTTATCTCTTTGAAACACATTCCCGGTGACTAAGTAAGCTTGGAAAGTCTATTTCTCGATACCAAATGTTTCCATTTTAATGCAAATTCGTATAAGTACAAAATAGAAAGTGACATTATGATGAAATATTTTGCTACCAGGTATTTTCAACAGTCACCACCAAAACGACTTCAAGGACATAAACTCACCTCACAATGGATGCTGGGGTTGCGACCCCCCTGTGTGTGTTCTGGACGGTAGTACCAAAACAAACTCATCATCATCTCTCCTACAGAAACACACAAAAACAGACAAACACAAACATTTACTTCTATTCATCACTGTGGGCAACAACTGGGGCCCAAAAGTGAAGCCAATGCGTTAGTACATTTAAATGTAATACCTCTAATGACCACTAGATGCTGCTCTAAAAGACCTGGCTGTCATAGACTTTCAATAAACTCTCAAAATTCACTATGCAATTGATGTACCATGAATGGGTTTGTTCATATATGTTTTATTTGGATATTGTGGAGGTCTATTTTTAGATTACTCTTCTGTTGATAAGGTTTTATGGAAAATAGAAGGCTTTGATTGACAGGTGTGTATGACAACTCGCTCACCTGCTGAATGTTAATATTCCTCGCATAAATTACCTACTGTATTAAAGACTCAATGTGTGATATTTGCATGTATGTGCACAGTATGTATTTGTGAGCATGAAGTTCTAAAGGAAAAACCAGAATGAGTCCTCCACATATAAATCAGTGCACAGGATGTTAGGATGGATATAGGCAGAGGAGACGGTCATTAACTAAAACATGGAAGAAGCTAAAATCGACAAATAACCAGCTCACGGCACAAAACAGATTCCATTACAGATTCGATGCAGGAACATTAACATGCAGAATGTTACGTGATGAAGCTTAAAAATAAACGGACTCTTTGAAATCCACAGTGAACCACTCAACATAAGAGACTCACAAACATATGCCTCCTTCAAATCACAACTTAAACACCGGATGAAGGGAAACCAAGCCTGTGACCATCAGTAAACTGTCCTCACTGTGTTGTTTTGTGTGTTTTGATGAGGTTTTGTCTTTCTTGTCACCTTCTTAGGGACTACAGATGGAAATTAGCACTGTTGCTACAATCTGGCATATTTACAGCTGCAATTGTTGTAGCTGTTCATTAATATGCACTGACCCTAATAAATAAATAATGGAAGCAATAATTCAATAAATACATACTCTTACTATATGCTTCTCAACGTATCTGAATATATTCACCAGACGTATGCATCTACACGCTGGTATATTCCATATCTTTCTATATTTACCTGACTCCGGATCCTCCCACAGAGCTGAGATCTTGGCCACATAAGGCAGAGACTTTTTCCGAGGTCCAGATTTCAGCAGAACAGTGTCTCTGACCCGAATCAGATCCTCGCCCCTCTGGACTCCCTTGAAACATTTCCTCAACACCAGAGCCTCGTCTCCCTGAGAAACACAGCAGGAAATAGTAACTGCTCCACCAGCTCGAAACTGACTCACCGGACGACGAGCTTCATCCAGAGACTTGTGTGTGTTGACAGTTATGTGGATAGTCAGATGTAGGAGTGAGATGTAAATAAGTCCTGATGTGACAATGATGTAATGAATCAAGATAAATTACAACACACTTAATTACACACCGCTCTATCACGGCTGTGTCAGAAAGCACCAGCGTGACTTTCCCTACGTACCACAGAGAAAACCTCCTTCTGAAAGGGCAGGCCAACTGGCCGCCAGCCGTTGGTGGTTTTTTGCCGCCAGTTCTTCAGCTGCTTGGCAACCGTGTGCCCTCCATTGCTGGCAGGACTGAGCTTCTGTTTCTTTTCCCTGTTGAGAGGACAGGCAGCAGAGCCGATGCTGCCGGTGCCGCGTGCGCCAGACCTCGACCCGCTGGGCGACTTGGCACTCTGCGGACACTCCTTCGCCACCTGCAGCGGAGGCTGCGGTTGGCTGGGGTCGGACAGCGGAGTTTGAATGTGGGGCACTGATTGGCCGGCTGGAGGCACAGCGGGAATGGGGCAGCCAGTGAGAACTCTGGGGCTGGGGCAGATGGGGATGGAGGAGGGGCTGTGATGGTCGTTGAGGGTTGACGGGTAGTCGTCTAAGGAGGGAAGAGAAAAGGGAACAAAATGAAAAAGATACACAGAGGCCTTTAACCCTTTATCGGGCAAGTGGCTATTTTTGGTCATTTCTACATGGAATACAAAACAGTGACAGCAACAGTTACAGTGAGGCAACAATCTGAGGTCCAATGTGGTCTCCAGGGTCTGTAAGGTCCACCTCTGCAGGATCATGTGGATGTGGACAGGGGTCTGGACCAGCACTTATGTTGGTCTAATGTTCTAAAAGTCATGTTCTTATGTTGTAAAATATATGTTCCTTTCACCTTACATGTGTTTTTCTTATATTTTTGACATATACTTCTGGGATTTTTAATTTATTTATTTTTTCCTCACTTACGGGTAAGGAGCCAAATACGCTAACTTCATTAACTTTGATTTTATACATAACAATAACATTTCTTTTTTAAATTCACGCAAGTAATAAAGTCTTGTTAGGTCCTCCAATAACACACTAAGGTTGGTAAGATTTTTATCCTGTAAAGGCTTAAACAACAACAACAACAACAACATATAACAAGGTAACATAATGGAGACCTGAAGGTTGCACTGGTATTAGTCCTGCTGAAGCAGCAGAAAAAAACAAACAGGGCTTCACTTAAGGTCCATTACAGACGTTAACGGGTCAGCCACATAATAGACATCCTCGTAAAGATGACACTGAAAGCACCACGACACACACCACCACCATTCACCGGTGTGTGACCTACAGTGTGTTCGCTCCCATGATACTGTTGTGGTGACATTAAACCGTAATCAGTTTATTTTATCTCTTAGCTGTCTGAGTCTGACCTTCATCAGTTTCCTCCACATGGACATATATTAACTCAGAGCTCCATTAGGTATAAGGCTGCTCGGTTTACTGTTGTGCACCAGGAAGAGACATTAGATATTTGTCACCAGCGTTGAGGAGTAATTAATTACAAGCAACTGCCTAAAATTACCATTACAGTCACTGAGAGGAAACGCACATCAGTTACATTTACTATCAATATGCTAGTGATTGAAAAGGGGTAAAAAGCGTATGTGTAGAATATAACATTCATTCTGCTGCTTTACATCTTCTACCATGAAGGAACGCTGTCTTTTCAGAGATTTCAGAACAATATGGGTTGAGTCAATTTTGAAAAAACACCATGAAGAGTTAAACAGGCGATAAGAAGTCATCTCTACACCTTTTATTTGACTCCGCCTCTCGTCGACGACGTTCAAACGATATATTGTGCAGCTCTAACCGCTATGCTTAGGGTATTTCCGACGCACGTTACACGTCATACTATACGCTCCTTTGATTCCAGAACGCAGGTGTGTAAAAGTTACTCCTTTGACTTGGCTGTGGAAATCAGTCAATGGTGGTAAAAAGGTGGGATCACCATCTCATTTTTTTCTGGGATCTCTGTGTAAAAATGGCTAAAGACACAAACACATTGGCCTCTGATTTCTTCCTAGTTTTGGAGACATCTGAGTCGGTTTATGGATCGTCAGGGGACCCCCATCCCTCCTCCATCTCTTTCGCTGCAGATCATTAACACTGAGCAGGTTCTCACTCCGTTCCGACGACATAAGGTTTATTTTTGGGGGGTTTTTTTGCCAGCAAAAGACAATCACTCTTCATTTGATGTTGTGATAATACAGAATTCGGTACATACACAGGATAATGAATCACACCCGACCATTAAAATCATAGCATTTGGAGGAAAATTACAATCCTCAAGTCATGACCAAGAGGTTTTCACGAACAGTGTCTGATAAGTAACTGCATTCAATCGGAAATACCTTTTATTTCTAAACAGGATTTGAATGAAAGACTGAAGGACGGCTACGGTTGTCCTTCAACTTCACAACAAGCATATCTGGCTGCAAAAATGTCATGTGAGATATTATGCATTTCAAGATAGTCCTGATCATGACAGGAAATGAGATCACCTGAGCTGATCTTAACACTGACTGTCACACAGTGATGAAATTATCATAGTCGGTATTACTGATCATACATTATACAGAGAGCAACAAAAGGACACCTGATAACACTGAAGAAACATCCAAACAAGCAAATGTTAACCTCTGGAGCTGAAAAATGAAGTATGTGCCAAAAATGTGAAAATACACCATAGATGTCCGAGTTAAATTGACCAGTTTTACAGCAGAAATGAGTATCTTTACAACATACAAAAAAACCCACTTTTGGTTTCTATGCTTAATTTCCTGCTCTGTGACAGCTGTACGGGAGGTGAATTTTGTAACTCAACTGAACCAAAAAATCATGCATATTTAAAGGCATGGTTACTTATTTTTCTCCCTGACAAGCAGTTCTGCAGTAGCCATGTTTAAGGAGTTGCATTAACGAGGTCACCAGAGGGTTCTGTATTCAATAATGATGACCCGTGTCAGCTGTTAGTTAGCCTCATAATTAGCTCATGCAGCTGTTTTTAGTATGTTTACGCATTGCATGTCTTTCACATTACTGTTCTTAAACACAGGTGCATGTGGTAACATTTAAACAGCTGATATAACTCACTGGGGTTTAGAGTTACACAGTTAGTCAATGTGGTCAATATTTTCAGTAAGCTCAGTTATCATCTCATCCTTCTCCAATTCCACATACTTCTTTATATTACCATAAACCACCCTATTAATGGCCACATTTCAAGGCTTCAAAAGTACAGTTCACAAACCAATAGGTGACAACGCAGAAGGTTGGTACAATATTTTTAAGTGTTTAGGGTGGTGAAAGCGATGCATTCACTTGCACTGCAAAAATCATCACCAGTAAAACCCATAGAGTTGGATCAATGACAGTGGATGGAGACAGTTGTTTTTATACACAGTTATTAATGTCTTCACTGAAAAAGTCCCTTTTTCTTCAGTGTTCTCTGTGTTTGATATAAAAATCCCCAACTTCACTGGAAAAAATCTAAATCTTACCAAGTGTATTTTTCTCATTTCTAGTTTTTAAGTGTGATGAGATATTCTAACAAGAAATGAGAAAAATACACTTGGCAAGATTTTAATTTTTGTAGTGTATCTCAACATTTTGAAAATTAGCATTGCTATCCATATACATACATCATCAACTTGCACTAACTGGATGGATCATCTTTGTGTCTCGTCACAAAACTTTCTCCCCCTTCTTTTCTAAACAAAAACTTTGACCAAAATGTTTCTAAATGTCATCTAAAAAAAAAAAAAAAAAGCAGTGACTAGATTTTCTTGCACATGAACGATCTGTGGAGTTAAAAGTTGCAAAGTCAGTATAACTGCCAGAAATCAGATTTTTGATTTTATATATTTGTATTGACATATTTTGCATGTATGTATAATTATGCATTTAATCAGAGTAGGAATGCATTTTTTTGCATCTTGTGTTGCACGGGGGACACGTTTAAGTGTTACAGAGAACATTGAAGGAGTTTGTCCCATGTGTGTCTTTCTCTTTGTCTTGACGAGTAGATTTGAGATGTACTGAGGCTTTTTGGGAGGTTTATTTTTCAGACTTTTGTACCTTGTGCATATGGAAGTTGTCTCCCTCCTGGTAATGCACCCAGTGAGGTGTGTATTTATATTTATGTCGTATGTATCTACTCTCACTAATGAGCTTTGTTAACTGTGTTTTTGTTAACTGTTATTTATGAGCAGTTTGATGGTCAGTTTTATGCTGATGTTTTAAAGAAGTGAAATAAATCCGCCAGAGTGCCGAACAGTGGTCCCGTGTATTTCCTGGAGGGAATGAAATATTTTCATCTGACTCAGCTCTGGTGAAAAAGAGTGAAGTTTCTCAACCTTCACGGCAAAATCCTGTGTAAATAATGTTCTTATGAGGCGGCGTTCGTGTGCACACCCACACAGACGCTCACGCTCCACACCAGCCGTCGCAGAGTTCTTATGGTTCTCCTCAGACTTGAACGCAGTAACGTGTTGCTAACATTCCCTGAGCTCATTAGGTTTCAGCTGCACACGCCTAGTATTCACTGTCCGGCAGCTTGTATTCAAACAGAGACAAAAGAGGTCTTGGCCTTTATCAGATTTTTTTGTTACTTCCCACTCAAGTGACATTCCACAACAGGAGATTAAAGATGCCTGACATAATAGCTATTCTCAGCACATTGTACTCTTTTGGCAGCGTGTTCAGAGGACATGGCATACTAAACAGTCCAGAAACTTAGTTTACTATACCGTCAACTTTAATACCTGAACTTATGTGCACATCCTGTTATTGTAAAGGAGAATACAGGGTCATATGGACTGTTGAGTGGAAATAATGCATTTAATTTACTGATAAGTTTATGGGCAATAAGTACTGGAATTATAAAAACTTGAAAATTAAATAAAATATTCATTTATGAAACTGTGAAATTTAAAACAATTATCAGAGGAAAAGGAAAATGCCATAAGTACTTGAAAGCTGAATTCATAAATGGAATTAACATTATTGATTTTAATAAGTAATTCTGCTAAATCCTTTTGCATACTCATTTAACACTGTTTTTCATACTCCATTTGCGTATTTAGCTTCTCCATTTAGCTTTTCCATCACCACTTTACAGTCAATAAAGGATTATGCTCCATGTCGAAGTGGGTTTTGCTCTCCAAACAGTCCATTACTGAAGTGATATTTACACTTTCAGACAGCAGGTCTTAATGCACACTTCAGATTTTTTGGTGAAATCCAATTTTTTTGTGTGCT
>JAPTMW010000016.1:30648937-30660091 GCA_029822955.1 Ostorhinchus angustatus | reverse complement strand
TAGGGTTTTCTCATGTGCTGCTGATTATGCAGCTAGGCTGAACATGACAAATTTTTTTTATAATAGTATAATTGGATTTCACACTTTACCTCGGCTGTAAGTTTACTGATGAACACATATGAACCATAAGGACTGAACTGTCCCTCTAAATATGTGAGCAACTTCCAATGGTGAAATCCATTAGTGTGCATTGCTAACGTTACACAGCAACATAAGTTTACGATTGTCATGTCACCACCAAATGAGACAGGAGACCTCAGGAGCTTTTCATCTCCCAGATAGAGACCATTTTCAAACTGGGTATCTGAGCCCTTATCCGAGTATGTTGGACCCCAGAGTCCACTTGATTTTATCAGTGTGAATGCAGACGTTTCATGCGTGAGTACCGTAACTGAGTCCAGCTAAGAGGGTAGTCCTGGGTACAGAACGGAACGTTGCCATGTGAAAGCAATCTGTACCCGAGACCAGAAGTGACCAAATCAACACTCCGCCAATGGAAGTGCAACATAATATCATGAATTGTGGACAGATAACACACCACTTTTAAATGGTGTGTTATCTGTACGTATTATAAGCTTTCCGCATGTATGTTCATGCCACGCCAAATACCACACGATTAGCGGTTAGCGGTTACCAATATGTAAACCGGAGATCTTGGCGTGCATTGAGACATGATTAAATGGCATTGAATAACACTCGAAAGGATGAAAATGCGTACAAATAGCAGGCCAAATGCCATAAGAACTGGCATGACATACAACGCGGTTTCATGAGATCAGTCTGGGAACTGATCCAATCATCACGAGACAAAGCCTCAGATCCACACAGCACGGGCTCGCCTTATCGACCGAAGCGCTCTGTGATATCAGGGACAACGAATGTCACTCTTCTCTTTGCCTCAAACAGGCTAACCGATGGAAAGTATTGCCTGTCTTTCCACCATTATAGACAAATGAATAGAACAGTCGCTCGGTTGATGATGAAAGGGTTTGTGACTTCCGTGTTTGTTGGATAGCGACAGAATTCCTTCCACACCACCACCTACTGATTCGGACCTGTAGCCCCCACTTGTTCTCAGGCAGAGGCCGCGGTACGTGCTTGTGAACGCAACATCTGCAGGAAAGGTGTGAACGTATCCAGGTCCAGCACAGATCGGATACCCAGTCTGAAAACACCCAGAGCTAATACCAGGGAATAAGGTAACATGTCAGGGGCACCTAACGGCACAAGCTTTTCACTGTCGACACGATATCAGCTTCTAGTTAACTTGTTGGGAAGTGTTAACTATTAAGATAACCCTGACCTTTAACTGTAGCAAGTTGTCAGCAGGTGAAAAGACAAGTCAGGGATGTACAGTGTAAATTCTAGTCTAATCTAGGCGTAGATGAGGCTCAGGAGATGCAACAAATCATCACTTCCAGTCCTCTTATCCACCCATCAATGTTTCAGATCGAGTTTTAACGCACATTTGCATGTAAAGTTCATCGACACTGTGTGTTTCTGTACTAAATTCAACCGTTTGCAGGTGCTTTGTGTATTATGCATAATATTTTTGTTTTCTTTGCACCAGTTTTGTAGTTGCAAGGGCTAAGAAATCCTTTTTTTTTTGTTGTGCTCTATGAGTTCACTGATGATGGTTTGCTAAATGCAAGCCAAAACATGCTATTATTTAGTATATGTGGAAAAATGGTGCAAAATGCATCAGAGCTGAAGTCATTGAGAGCAACCTAAGCTGAAGTAAATAAAGTTTTGTTGACACCTCATTTAATCCTTTCAAGGAGTCATATTTTTTTATTTGGACACTAACAGTTCATAAAGTTTGACTTTGAACCCTCCAGATGCTACAAAGCTATTTTTATATTCATTTTGGCAAAAATTGAGTAGATTTCTACAACCTGTTTCAGTTCCATCTTAATTTGTCACATTTTATAACTAGTTATGTCACGACATTTGCACATTTAAGGTTAAGACTTCTGACGAACATTTCTCCGAGTACGACATAAATGTTTGTCAGCAGCAGCGGTTGTAATAAAAACTGAAAATATGTCCAGACTTCGAGCCGACTACCTAAAATGTTCAGTTGTTGGTTGTATTAACAAACACAAGTGGCTGAACGGGACAGAGTAGCATGGCCAATAACCTGGAAGGGGTGGGGCATGTGCATTTAAAGGGCCAGTGCTCAAAACGACCTTTCTGGTGTCACTACTCAGAAATGGGGTTGAAGATGGACCTGTGGAGTTGAATTAATGAAGAATTCAGACCCGAGCAGAGCACTTACAGTTTATGTAGACAACAGGGAAATGTTTTAAAATGCATAATTCCATTTAAAAAAAGCAAAATATCACTCCTTTACAAGTTTATAGTAGGCTCAGGCTCTCTGAATGCAATAATGTATAACTTTATTAGCTCACAAACAGACGTATTGACAGATGTTGTCATGCAGTAGTGAGCATGTTGTTCACCCCACAGACGGCAGGAAACGACTTGCACTTGATGTCTAATGTAATAAATGTGAAATACGAGGCTGACTGAGTCTGTCAGGATGTGTTTTCTCCATCTTTAATGTGCATCTGTGTAGGTTTTCCTTTAACCACTCAGGAAATGTTTCCCATTTTTATTGTCACAGTTGCTATAAAAAAAAGTCTGCTCCAAAAACCCTTAATACTAACAACCAAAGCCCTCTGCAGTGGATTTACAAGACATTATATAGACCAAAAATGTATTTAGCATGTTAATTTATCCATGACAAGCTGTAAGAGTAGTCGACATGAGGTCTGAATCTTTCCTCTCTCTTTCCATCTTGCTCTTTTTTTGCTACCTAAACTGCCAGACATGTTGACAGAACAGTTAATACCCAGCAGATCAGATTCCTCACACAGGTTTACTCAGGAACCCCATCAAAAGCAATAAAGATCACATTTCCCAGGTGATTTTGTTCGCAGGAGTAACATACCTTATTTTCCCCGTTTGGAGCATGTTATGTACGACCAGTGTTCTGCGTGAAGAAAATGTGAGATTTTTCAGTAAAAATGAAACGCTCAGAAATGATGCGTTAATTTGCTGTTGGACGTCTTCAGTTTGGACAGTGGAAATGTTGGCATGAAGATTCGAATCTGAGACCACATTCGATTTCCACCTGGCTAAACATCAAATCCTGAGGTAAAGTGTAAGATAGCTGGAAGCACAGTTAGGGACCTTGATGCTGCACAAATACTGAGATGATGCTCTCACAAAATGGAAAATTCCTGCATGGAAGAGGTAGGCTTATCAAATATTACAAGAGAGCATTAATGAAAATAAAGGAGGGATATGAAGGACGAAATACAGAAATGAAGTAGGTTATATGCTCTTCTATCTAGTTCTATCATACGCTTAATTTAGCCTTGAAATAAAGAGGATATATAACATTTGTGTCCATTGTGGCTGGGGTTTAAGATGCTGTGTTTGATAGTTTTTTAGTATCTCTAGGCAAAAAAAAAATCCATGATTACCGCTCAGCATATTGTAGGTCAAGTGGAAGACCTCTACATACTCCTTCCCTGTGTTTTCAGGCTGTGTGTATGTCAATAGCTGATAATTGGATAATTAACTAAGCTGCTAATACAGGAAAACAAGGATAATAGTGACCTGTTTGACCATACTGTTAATCGTTTCTCACTCATCACTGAGCTTCCTCTGTTCACCAGTATTTGTACCCGTCACATGAAATTACTTTTTAACCCATAAAGACCCAGCGCTACTTTTGTGGCAGTTCCCAAATACATTTTTCTTTAGATTTCACCTTTCTAAAATGATTCATCACCATTTATTATAATATTATCCTCTGTATTTTGTGTCTTTTCAATGGAAATCATGTATTTTCCTATAATTAATTTTCTGATCTTGTAGATGTTCAAAGAAACTTTGATTAAAGTTGAGGGTTATTATATTAGAAACAGAAAACTGAAGAAAAATTTACTTTTTCAGCAAAGATATCAATATGTGAACAATAAAAAATAAGTGTCTCCATCCACTGTCATTGATCCAGTTCCATGGGTGAATCAATGTTGTAGAAGATGACAGTGTTTCCACGGTAACTACGGAGCCTCTGAATGTTCAAATGGGTCATATCTGATGACCATGAAAAGATGACAAACTGCATTTTACACCAATTATTTGCATGCATTGGTAGGATTAATGGGTCGACTGGTATTAAACAGTTTAGATCAGTAGATGCTTTTGGTCGGCCGTGAATGTTTGGGTCTTTATGGGTTAAACTGGGTTTGTTACTACAGGAATTATTTCACCCATTCACGATGAACCAATCAGAAAACAGAACAAGTTAAATAGATGACTTGCATGTGCACACAGGGTCAGATGAAGGAATTCTTACTTTTTCAGTGCTACCGCTAATCACACAATCCTTTGAGAGGAAAGAACAATCATTTGAGAATATTTTCTTTTTCCCTTTTTGAGGCTTGAATGTCAGGAAGACAAAACTGGGGAAATGTGAGCTCCATAGAAGGAGTAGAAGGAACCGGTGATATGAGATCAGTCAGAAACACATTAGTGATTTTATTCTCCTGACGGTAATCAGTTATTTTCAGAGGTAGAGAAAGTTCTGGAGGGTGAAGCCACATTTGCAGTCCTGCCAAATACTAATCTCAGTTCATACCTCTGTTTCGTGTTATGGGAGGAGGTTTTGGCACAGATGTAAGCAGAATAGAGTCATCCATCACTGAACACCATGGAGTACATGATACAACAGTAGAACATGTGTGTTAGTTATAACCTGTACTTACAATTATGTTTACAGCATAACAGATTCCTCTTCCTGGATTGACATATTGTCCATATAATAATGGTGTATTTACAAAGTAATCAAATGGAGAATTACAAGGGCAAAATGATTTGTACAACAATGAACAAAATCACTGGTGACCTGGTTACACATGAAGTTACATATATATCCATGAAGGAATGAAGGAGCTGTACAATAATAATAATAATAATAATAATAATAATAATAATAAAGATAGAGTCAAAGTTTTTCCCATTTGCCAAAGGGTGCATCTTTTACATCGTAATGCCATCCTCCTCCTTTTCCATAAAAATTTTTGGGCTATAATACACTTATAAAGTAATTTGGGGTTTTTTTTTTTACATTTGTCAAATAAAATGCAATCATATTTTTTACTTGTGACACTGTGTAAAAATAACAAAACAACAAAAGCATTGAAACCTTTTGATTGTTTTCAATCTTCTACTTAGACGTATGAATTGTTCTTCAGTGTATGTCATGGTCTGACCCAAAAGAAGATCTTAAAAGCACAAATAACCAGCTGTCATTTTCATTCTGCTGAATGAGAACTCAGATTGAACTCATTTTCTAATTTTAATGAATTAGTGAACAGATTTGACTTGTATTGATTAGAAGGTTATATCTTTTTTTAATCTGGTTTTTGTCTCGTTTCTATTTTGTTCTTCCTCTCAGTATGATCTCATTTTCATCTTATTTTAACTGAATTTCATCGTTTTCATCTCATTTTCATCTTGTTTGTTTTCACGTTATTTTAGTCTCATTTTTATCTTGTTTTTCTTCTCATTTTTGTCCGGTTTTCATCAGCATTTTTGTCTTGTTTTAATATTGTTTGACTCATTTTGATGAAATCATCATCATCATTTAAAGTATGTAAGTTTGTAGCTTCTTCAACTTTCACTCAGGCTCAACTTTGTTTGAAATAAAGACTTGACTATTAATCAAATTACCCAGAACCTAGTTTGAGGTTGTATTAATGTAACTTTCTGTAGGACTGGGCAAAGGGGATAGTATAATGGAGAATTATTTTAATCTATTTTACTATATAAATTCAACACAAAACATTAATCAAAAATGATTTTCTTTCGTAATCATGTGTACCAAATATGTTTAGTTTAAGTCTTCGAAATGTTTTTTCTTTGCACATATTAAACATACATAAATATTTTCATTTCATGTTGTTATCTATATATATAGATATGCTGTTATATATATATATATATATATATATATAGACAGTTTTTAACATTTTGACTTTCTAAAATACATGTGAGTGCAGTTAACATTTTTGTGTTGGAACACATTGTTCTTTTTCTTCCTGTTCTGAAGGCACTGCATATAAAAACAGCCAGGCAGAATTTGCCAGACATGAATTTGGAGGTTTTCAGCTATTACAACCCCACTTGAGCACGAAAATACTGTCAAATCCCTGTTTACTTAATCTCACATTATTTGGCTGATGTTACTGGAATTTTTTAACCAATTTTCAACTACCACCCCCTGTTTCATGACTGTTTACCGGGGATTCATGTGCCTCGTGGCCGATACACAACCCCAGCCACTGAGATAATTGCCATAATTAAAAACAAGTCAAATAGGTCAGTGGCCCAGTAGAGTGTTCACAGCCTGCAACAAACAGCTCCATTAAAATATCAATGCCATGTTGGAGCTTTCATTGACTCATTAAAGCTCCTCTAGTTAACCAGTGTGGCTTTAGCTGTGCAGTAAACACCAAGATAATGACTCTATTACAGCAGCCTGCTCATACAGGATGATCAGACCTACATAAATGTACGTACATGACTCTACTGTTAACGCTTTAACCCATAAAGACCCAAAGAGCAACTGAAAACAAAAACCATCTACTGATCTAAAATATTTAATATCTTTCGAACCATTAATCCTATCAATTCATGAAAATAATTGGTGTGAAATACAGTTTGAACGTCCAAATAGGTCATATCTGATGAACATGAAAAGATGACAGAGGCTCCGTAGTAAACATGGAAACACTGTCATCTTCCACAACATTGATTCACCAATAAAACCCATAGAGTTGGATCAATGACAGTGGATGGACACACTTGTTATGATCAGGTATTGATATATTTGCTGCAGAAGTCACTTTTTCTTCAGTTTTCTCAGTTTCTGACATAATAACCCTCAAATTTGATCGAAGTTTCTATGAACATCTACAAGATCAGAAAATGAAATACAGGAAAATACACGATTTCCATTGAAAACACAAAATACAGAGGATAATATTATAATAAATGGTGATCAATCATTTAAGAAAGGTGAAATCTAAAGAAAAGTGTATTTGGGAACTGCCACAAAAGTCACACTGGGTCTTTATGGGTTAATACGGGGGGAAAGTAAGTCACTCCACACCATGTCCAATGTTAGATACTCGTAACACCGGAGATGACAAAAGCAGCTCAACTTGAACAATGTTTAGCATCAATAAAACCATGTCATACATTATCAAAACAGAAACCGTATCCATGTTCATGTCCAAAAAAACAATACAGGAAATCATCAATATCCCACCAACGTAATAAAAATATCATCATGTGTAGACAGTCGAAGTATAAGACTAACATTTCCTCTCAAGGGGCCGATGATTTATTAGCGGCCTTAGAACTGTAGTCACACTGTGTTTTAACAGCTGAAAATAAACAGCTGAAAGGGGGCCATATTAGGCCACTGCAAGTAAAACCAAAAAGAGTAAACAAAGATGTAATGAGAACGTCATTAACAATCAATGTTTGGACACAGGTTGGAATTAAATGAAATTAAACCTATTAACAGTTGAATTCTGCAGGCAACCTTTACCCCCGTTTACCCTCCTCTGTCAGCTTACATACATTTATTTATCATTTAGAAGAGCACTTTTTCACAGACTGGATTAAAACTGCTCAGTGCACATATGTCTGGATAATGTATCAGTGTTAGACCTTCGTTTTCTAAGTACCAGTAAGTTGTCTGACAAGATGAAAGAGATGTATTCACACTATAAGGGACTCATACTCCTCAGCCTCACTTAGAAGGTCTGTAAGGATCAGTAGTTGGGTTTCCATTACAGTTTCCCACAAAATAAAAGTGATATTTCTACAATTTTGACAAAGTACAATTGCTACTTGTAGGTGTTTCCATTGAATAGTGCTCAGCTTCTGATGTGTGATTCTAGTAAAGTCCCATCTTGCCACATGTCGTAATTCTCGTAAAATAATGTATACTTCTTACAAGACACTCGCTTAATAAAGATGGACGCACTGAGTTTGATGCCAAACCTCCCCTTTGTTGGCACTGTAGTATCAGTTCATCTACTGCTATTGCAGCGACTGTCGTAAACAAAAGAAGGGAATGCATAATCGTCCCAAGGCAAAGACCTTATTTATGGCAGCGGCCACGCATAATGGATTTCTGGGATTGTACATCAGGGATTTACCAACGAGTTGTGGATCCAGAATTTCCAAATGACCCGGGCAATGTTTAATGAACTGTGTGTTATTGAACCTCTCGTGGCACCAGACTTGTCATGGCCTCAATTCCTACTCAAAAGCGAGTGGCTGTTGCCCAATACAAACTAGAACCACCTGTTCTGAGTCCCGGGTCATAGGGGAGATGTTTGGCCTGAGCAAAACCACCGAGCACAGATGTGTGAAAATGCACAAAATGTGTTTCCATTACACTTTTGCGCTACACTTCTATATCAAAAAGTCTCAAAAACCACCTCATGAGAGCGTAAAAAGGTTTTTTGCAATCTTTGACAGTTTTTGTGACATTTCTGTTTCCATTACCAATTTTCTATTGCACAATTTACATTTTGTGCATTTCTGAGGGTGATGGAAACCCAGCTAGTGTATAAAGTACTGGAAAGTCACAGTTGACTAGAAATACGTGTACCCTTCTGTACCAAAAAATTACTTTGATAGAAGTTCAAGTCACCAACTGAAATGCTACTCAAGTTAAGGTTTTTAACTTTCAACTTTATTTATCCTAAGAAAGGAAATAAGTATCTAGTATTTACTGTACTTACGTATATCAAGTAATCTACAATTAAATGTACTCAAGTAATGAAAGCAAAAGTACAAGTAAATGTTAATAAACAAAGGCAGTCAGAATTTTGAATATTACACTGCTGCTCAGATCAAGATAACAGCAACACCAAAGTGAGACAAGATAGTGACAGGTTGAGTGTGGACCGTCATTTGCACATGCACATTACCAAGGCCCATTGACAAATCAGTTTCCTGACTTTGTTGCAGTCACCAGTAAACTCAGCAGTGAAAACACCAAATTTCCTTTATTGTATTTTTTGTAATGACTAACGATACTGTGCATTAAAAATATAATTGAGTTAGGAAATGTAGTGAAGTAAAAGTGAAAGTAAACAGAATAAAAAATACTCAGTTAAGTAGAAATTCTCCCAAAGCATACTTGAGTACAGTAGTGAAGTATTATTACTTCATTACTATACAACACTGGACAGGATACTGGAGTTGGAGTCCAACTTCAGGCTCAGGAGGAATCTGGTCGTGGAGCACTGGACCTGCTCTCAGCCAGTCAACTTGTACTTTTTAGACTTGGATAAAGTATCTGACCGTATCCTCTGTAGTTTCCTAATGGGGTACTATGAAGGTTTGGGGTACCAGGCCTACTGCTACAGGGTACTTAGTTCCCACATACCTGGAAAGACCTATCGGTTCACCTTGCTGGTAATAAGTTGGACTAGATTCTAGTGGGGTTTGGGACTCCAATTGGAAATGAGGTGTCTAATGTGGAGAAGCATAATGCTGAGAAGAAAAAAAAAAGTTACAAATCTCAAATACTATCATGAAATTTTTGTGGAAAAATCTTTTTCGTGTTTAAAAGGTGTGGCTGCATCAGACAAACACAAACAAATGCAAATGATTTTTAATCTTTACTGTTGAAAAAAAAAAACTACATTCTTGACAGTTTCAACATGTTTTGTCCTGAATGTGTTTCATTATCTTGCTGAAACATCCAGTTTTGACCTTAATGGACCACAGCATGTGCACAAGGGAGTATGGGGTTGGAGAATGGCACAATAGTTGGCAGAGTTCAGGAGTGATTTTTTTTTTCAATATATCACATTCATCACACATTTTCCACCACTGTTGTATCCTGTTTTGTTCATGAATGTTGGAAGGATTGAAGGGGGAGTGGCAAGATTATCAGTGTAACAAAAAAAAACCTAGAAGAACTCAATATATGGCCACATTAAAACAGAACTGCCAGGCAAAACAACGATTTTTCCACAACTACAGACTAAAAGCAGCTCTTCAGAAGCATGACAGTTTTCTCTAATCTCTGTGTTTTCACTGTGAAACAAGATATATTCACAAGAACCTTAATAACTTAATTATGTATGGTGACCACACAAATGTGTATCGTCAGAGTTAAACCTTCGCCACATTGGACTGGACGGACGGACGGAAGGAAAGAAGGAAGGGTCGACTGGAAAAGAACCAGTATTCACATTTGTTTGGAAAAAAATATATGAAAAGCCACAAAAAATGCAAATGACTTCAAATGAAAACAGAAAGAATGTGTGAAATATTTCTCTTAAACCTCAGTAATTTTCTCAGGGAACTAAACCGACATTATAACAGCACTAAGCAGCACTAGACACTGTACGTTAAACGTTGAGGTGATGAAGGTCTCTGGGGGTGTTTGGGGGGAACGGGACTGTGGTTACACCCTGCTGTGGAGGAAATTTAGGCCCCAAGCTGTCGCCTGCCTTTCTATGCACTGAATGTTTTTACTGTTTTGTGTTTTTGTGAGCAATACGATCATGTTGTTTTCCTGTGTTAAAGGGGTCATATTTAGCTAAACCCACTTTTATTAGTCTTTGGTTCATTTATTTGTGTATTTGGACCCTTATAGTTCACAAACTTTGAATATGAACCCTCCAGGTGCTGTAAAGCTATCTTTATATTTATTTTTGGCAAAAATCGAATGGATTTCGACAACACGTTTTAATTCCTGCTTAATTTGTTACATCTATAACTAGTTACTTCATTTTTATTGATTGTCCCCGAGGGGCGATTTGTTGTGCAGCAGGTACAATCACAGACAAACAAACATGGACATAAAACGTCACAACATTTGCACATATAAAGTCAAGACTTCTGACGAACATTTCTCTGAGTACGACATAATTGTTTGTCAGCAGCAGCGGTTGTAGTCCATACTGAAAATATGTCCAAACTTTGAGCCAATTAGCTAAAATGTTCAGTTGTTGGTTGAACAGGACAGAGCAGCACAGCCAACAACCTGGAGGGGGTGGGGTGTGAAGTGGCTCATTTGCATTTAAAGGGCCAGCGCTC
>JAPTMW010000016.1:30620798-30632798 GCA_029822955.1 Ostorhinchus angustatus | reverse complement strand
ACAGGTTTTCATTTCACTGCTTTTTTTCCCCCTTCTATAGAATGTATATATCCATTCAAAACACATACAAATAAATATGATCAAACAAATGGCACTTAAGCAGTTCTGAGAGCGGTTTATTCTGGCTGATGTAAAGACGTTTTTTTTCCCTGAGAAGCTTATAGATTCTACAGCGTGGAAATGATGCAGCCCTTACAGAAACCAGAATGTCATGGATTTATGCACGTATGGAATGTCGACGCAGCACAATCGTAAACACATCCACACACAAACAGCACAGCTCACATTTAGCCTGAGCAAATGTGCTTTTACCTGCCAGCTGGATGTGAAGGAATAAATGTGAGCCCTGAAGCAGCAGGAGGCAGCGAGAGCCCCTGCTGCTCCCAAACCTTTAAACACAGCATCGAAAATTGAGTCTGGATGGTTTTTGGATAGGACAGCAAGTAAAAAAAACATAGAAAAAAAAATGTCTTTACTAACATGCCTGCGAGAGTTAAATGATAGATTTTGGAGGGGGGATATTTACCATTGCAAAAGCCACTTTAATCAGTTCAGAGAGAGAAACGTGTGTGGCCGATGAATTTCTAATGAGGATTGGAAGCTGTTTACATGAGGAGACTTAGTTCCCTCAAGGTCCGCTGTGCAAGATTTGGAGGGATTTTGAAAACACTAATTGCAAAAAAGGAGTATGAAACTCAGATTTAGTGACAGTGAAAATCATTTTTGGCTAGAATGAGCTGTTTATGAAGTCTGCTTTGTTTCTAGGGCCCTCTAGGACCCCCCGTCGCCATCGGTTCTGGGGAGGGGACGGGGGGTAATACTTTGTGTGTCACCAAATCTTGTATCATGTAATGTGAATTTCTTCATATTTTACTTTTGGAGATGCACAATGAAAATTAAAAAAAAAACATGCATCACTATCACCTACTATTTTTCTGTATGACCAAAACGCCTTATCCCTTGAAGTAAAGAAACCTTAGTTCTGTGGAGGGACTTGGACATTTTTGCAGAAACCATAAGTGAGGGTCCAATTTTGTTCATTCAAATTCACTGCAATACATCTGTAAATATCACACACTGAACATTTAATATTATATAGTTGCACTCCAAATTACAGTGAAGTGTGGAGAAGAAAATACAGATGATGCAATGACTAGCAAAACTCAAAACCAATTATATTATTCCCAACTTCGAAACATTAAAATAAGAAAATAAAGGTCAACTCACTTTATTATCCCTGTGGGGAAATTGGGTGTTTGCATTTTACCCATCATAAACACAAGGCACCTAGCATTAGCACATAGCCACATTAGCAACCGTGAGCAACCCTCAGGGACAGACTCCAGATCTACATCTGCACCGTGGTCAAGGAAAGGTAAAAAGAATATGTAAAGGTTTGAGAAAGAAAAGTGAGGTAATTTGGATTATAAAGCAGTTGCACATCTCCAGAAAAGCTGACATGGGGGAAGCAAAAGGCTGGAAAAGTAATCAGTACTAAAAAGAAACATCTGGAGGAGCATTGTGCAGCTTATTAAGTGAATTGGCAACAGGTTCGTAACATGATTGGGCATAAACAGTTCATCATTGAGTCTCTCAGAAGACAGACAGAGGTTTACCAATATGCAGAACATGGATCTACAATTGGTGGTTTCTGCGTTTAGGCTGCATTTTAACATCAGAACAGGGACTGCACATGAAAATGAACCACGTTTCATAAGTTTTTTTTTTATTTATTTTTTTTATGTGGTTCGGTGGTGAAGTGGTTAGTCCTGTCACTTCACAGCAACAAGGTCCAGGCGTCAAACCCTGGGGCCTTTCTGTGTGGAGTTTGCATGTACTCCAGCTTCCTCCAATCATCTAAAGACATGCATCTTAACAGGGGTGTCTGCACATGTCAGCTCTGCATTAAACCATCGCGTCCAGTGCCCCTTCAGAGCAGTTACTGATACTGAATGAATGAATTTGTAAACATTCCAGAGATGTCAATTTCAGAACAATGAACAGATAAAAGTTCGCAGCACTTTTGACCACTGGCCACAAAGAGAACGTTTGTGGTAAATTTGGCTGGAGATTTTTTGGCCTCCAAAGTAGGCCTGACAGAAAAAGACTGAGAACAACTGCACTATAGCAAGATTTTTTGCTGCCACCACCAGGGAGTTTGGGTGTTTTCAGTTGGTTGTCATTTACAACTTCACCGTGTTATGTCAGGAACAAATTAAATAAAACATAATTGATAGTTGTTCTCAGCTTAGTGTTAGTTAAGGTGAAGGTTAAATCTCCAAGACAGTAATTGCGGTGTACATGGAAACACAATGTACGTGTGTATAACTCCATACATATGTCGACCAAATGATCTCCCAGTCTTGGAATGATGATGAAAAGAGGATGGAATCATAATATCCTTAGAAAACCCAAAGTAGTAAAGGGTCAAATGCACAAAGCAGAGAATGAAGGCAGTAAAAGAAATAGAAGAAAACCTCAAATCATGTAAATAAAACCAATAAAACAACAGAATAAGAGGATGGAAAACATTAGCATTAAAAATGCAAGCGCCGCCTGTGCTGCAGCGATCATTATCTCGATAAGTTGTTCCCAAACGTTTCCTTTAATGCCAGGAATTTCAAGAGCAGACGACTGAGTTTTATTTTAATCATTATCTAAGACATCAACTGCATATGTGTCTCTAACAATTTACTGATGTCAATGGAAAATCTGCAAGACTTTTTAGACAAAAGCCCACGGTTCGGAGTCAGACGAGTGTTTTCATTCTTTTAGATACGTCCAACATGTTCGCTTCATCATCCGTTTCTGTCTCCCTCCCACAAAATGTTAAAGTATGATCCTCCTGCTCATCCTGCACACACCCACATGATCAATATATGTGCGTTTGGAGGCATGTGTGGGATGGAGCTGCAGAGGAACTAAGTGCATCAGATCACACTGAGGGTGTTAAAAAATAATGATTAACACAAAGCTGTAGTTCCGAGCGATCACTTGTGTATTGATGGTTTTAATGGGTTTTAAAGCAGACGCGCACACACACACATACTCGGTGCTCTTGGGTGTCATTAATTAGTGTGCACTGACTCATTGACTCTGACCACTCCACTGATGCTTGTTCTTATTGTAGGTTAATGGACGTAATGGGACGGTTTCATTCACATTCTTTCCTTTTAATGTGGATGTCCAGTATTTTAACTGTCACACAGTCGGAGGTGTGGACGCTGTCATGTGACCTAATTCACAGCCTTGTCAATGTGATCCAAATAAATTCAGATGCTTTGTCATTTAAACATTTCCATCATAAATGTAATGTAAGACAGAAATGACGATGCATTGGTCCCAAAAAAAAAAAAAAACCCCACACAGATAAACCACTTACAGACAGAATAAAATAGTTAGTACAAATACATGTAAAATTCCATAAATTACTAATGCACATTCTAAAATCTGTGATACAAGTATAAACCAAATGGTACTAATCTGATGTTAAGTATTGCACTGAATATAGCCCAAATCAACCAACAGTTTAACAAGTGGTTCCAGCATGTATTGTAGCATATTTTGGCATCGATCCAGCTGATGTCATCATGTCTATGTGTGTGCTGATGTCAGTATAGACCTAGACAAATTCCAGCCATTATAAGTAAATACGGGAAAAAAAAAAAAAGACTTATAAAATTCATAAAACATTTGAACTTTGACCTACTTTTCACAAAATGTAATCACATCTATTCTAGGTCACTGGCAATCTATAAACCCAATTTGGTGTGAATTCAACCAATAGTTTTGCTGCTAAAGTGTCAACAAACCGAACCAAGAACAATACCCCTTGCCTCCCCTTCTGTGGGTGGGGTAAAAAAAAAAAAAAAAAAGGGTAAGCCATGAATAAAACTTACATTGCTACTTATAATGCAGTGAATAAAAAGCAGTCTTTTCTTTGTATTGTTTAATTATTAAAGCTGCAGTGCTTGACAGTTATTAAGCATTGTTGACCAAAAACCTCATTATTGCCTGTCAGTATATTGTAATTCATGTGGTGTTAGACATGAGACTTCTGCATTCACCTCTTGTCAGTGTTTTCAGGCTGTAGAAAGTCAACACCATGGTGATGAGGTTTTGTTTAATTATAGGTGTTGTCAGACAGGAAAGGAAAAGGGGTTTAATAGATGAAGACAACTGTAATTACCAACTGCTGATTAGACTGTCAGAAGCAACGTGGACACGATTTCACTTTTCAATAACAGCATCTGTCATTATTATACTTTAATGGTTTTCTTTCTCCTGATTTTAGGTCCTGCAGCTTTAACCCATAAAGACCCAGTTGTACCGAGTGCAGTACGGTCCCAGATGCAGACCACAGAAAGATGAACTGAACTTAAAACAGTCTTTATTAAGCTCAGAGCACAGTGAATGAAACAGTTCAAAGAGTCCTTTCTCCTCAATTGTCCAATGAGCACTAATGTGCAAAAACTCAATATAGTGAGGGGAGACACGGAACCACACTGTGTAATAGTTAACAGTCACAGGTAACCAGAGTCCGACAAGGAGCATGCACGGGTAGGGGGAGAGGGAGCATCTCACACAAGGTAAAGTAACAGTCTGACAATGAGCAGAGACCAGAGCGGTGACTAAATCACCCTCACCTGATGAGATGCAGCTGTGTTCACAGGTGAGGGTGATGGAGTGATTAGGAGAGCGAGCATGAAACTAGGTCAAGGGTCAGAGAGAGAGAAAGAAAATCAGAGCACAGATAACAATGTGACAACAGTGCTACTTTTGTGGTAGTTTCCAAATGATTTTTTCTCAATTTTATTTATTTTTTTTAACTTTTGATTTGTTACCATTTATTATAATATTATGCCCTGTATTTTGCAGTTTAGGAGAAAATCACCTATTTCCCCATATCTAATTTATTGATCATGTAGATGTCCATTAAAGCTTTCCTTACAGTTGAGGTTATTAAATCAGAAACAGAGAAACTGAAGAAAAAGTGACTAATTCAGTAAAATCTACCATTAACTGAACATAAACCCAGTGTGTCCACTTCAAAATCCATGGGTTTTATTAGTGAATCAGTTTTGTTGAAGATGACGGCATTTCCACTATCACTAGCCTCTGAACGTCCAAATGCGTAAGGTCTACCAACTCTGTTCAAAGAACTGGGAGATACTGATTTTTGAATATTTTATGAATTTTTGAAATTTTAAAAATCTCCATTGGTTTATAATGGGACAAATTTCAAAGTGCTGTAACTTGAAAAATGTTGACAATATTGATATAATTACTATTGGCAATAGGTAAGAAGTCACATATGGGCTCTCATTTGGTGCCATGACCTTTGACGTTGACAAAAGAATGTCAATTAATGTCTTTAAATATGCCATTGGACTACAGGAGCCTTGGTCCTATTTTTAACATAACCTACTCAGCCAAAAGATTAGAAACTTTAATATAATTTAAAAACGTTCTTCACATACACACAGTAATAAAATCACACCTTATAAACTACTTTTTGAGAGGAAAAATAACCCTGTGTTGTTAATGTAGATACAACTAAAGGCTGAAAAAGCAACAGAAAAACATATAACCTTGAATGATTCATGAGAGCTATTTTTCATACATAGGTTTCAGTGTGTCATGTTATTGGAATCTGGTCTCATCTTTTCTAATTTATTATAACAGGAGAAGTCAAAGCCCTATTGTGATTAGTTTGATATATGTGCTCATGAAAGTCTTCCTGTTAATGGATAGTTTTACATCGACGTTCAAGTGAGTGCCGGTGAATAATTGAGCAAAATGTGGATGTTATAAGACGAAGAAGACAGGCCTGTCCTCCTGTAGCCTTTAAAGGCTTCATGAAGTATGAACTGTAGTATGTGGGAACATTGAATCACAAAAACAACTCCGTCAAACCACCCTCATGTGAATTTGGTTTAAACAGAAGGAATCCAAAAGCCGCTCAGATCCAACCTGCGCACAATGAAGCATCACAAAAGAAGACGAACAAAGGTGACAGGGGCGTCGACAGAGGATTCAGCTGTGTTTTCTGTAAACTTTCCGAGGTGATACGAGGACAAATCACTTTGTATTCAGTGTATCGTGACAGTTTTAACGCATTACCTCAGGTTCCCTTTCTTCTCTAAAGCCAGTATTAATGTATGTTGACTTTTACTGTGCAGAATGTCTGTGCCGATTTGGTTTTGTGAAATCGGAGTATATGGGGCGACCTAACAGCGGGACGCCACAACCATTTTGGAGCCAATCATGATCTATTGTGCAAGTTTTACAAGTGGGATGTGGAAACCTGAAGTCGTCAACGCACAACAATCGAAAGATGATTGTAGAAGCAGGAAACATCTGGTAACCTGCAGAGAAATATTAAATATCAAAAGTATTTGTTAGAGATTCCAATTTTTTTTTTTTTACTGAGGATAGAGAAAATGTCAAACTATCATCATGAAAAATGATGGACCAACTGCAATTAAGGACTGACCGAACCCAAAGGCACCTGTTTTTTTATGATCCACTTTTTAATTGTTGATAATGATTTTTAAGTAAATTATGTTTATCCTGTTTGTAGATAATAAACAACAATCAACTTAATCCAGTTAGTATTTCTTTTTTTTCTTTAACTTTCACATTTTTAACATTCACACCTGCTCCCCTCTCCCCGACACGGTCAAATAAGTGTGAAGAACACACCAAATTAACTACCAACTAGAACATCTCTGTAGACCAAAACACAGAGCTGGCTGTCGTCAGTCGTTGTTGTCAGCAGAGAGTTTTGAGTATCAAGAAGGGTTGTTGTTGTACTCTTTGAACAGATGGCAAGTAATAAGAAGATACTGGCATTGTCAGCTCTCGGGCTTCTTCTTGTGGAAGAAGAAAGATGTCACAGGCGAAAACTGAGGACAAACTGCACTATGCTAACAATGCTAACAGTGTTCACTTCATGGATTGAATGAAGTTCATAGGCAACATTGACTGGCACTGATTCAGATATAGTATGAGCAGTTCATGGCCTACTAAAGAAGACAATAATAGTGTGAAGTACCTTAGCATAGCTGGATTCACATGGAAACTTCTCCTTTACTGATTCACTAATCAAGGGCTATCCCCCCACCAATCAGACTGGTCCAACTGAACGACTTGGCAGTGGTGTAATCCAGGGTATTCGGCAGTATATGGAGTATACCCACTTATTTTTCAGTCAGCATTGAGTATATCCACTTCTAAATCCCCCTGAATGGTATGGAGGACCGACCCTGCCGTATTGAAAAAATAAATACAGAAATATAAAAATGGCTTGATAAATTTATTTCCGTACCATTTATTTATTTATTTATTTTGTCCTTACTTATATTGTTGCTTCTTTAATTTGTGTCCCTGCATTTATTCCTGTGTTGTTTCCAATTTACATTTCCTTTATCTCTTGTCTTATTTATTTCTATATTTTATCTTCATCTGACATCTTAATAATTTTATAATAGTGAGCAAATACTACTGATGGATTTTTGGGTAAACTAAATAGAGTAGTCTTATATGTCACTGTTTTGAAAACGGTGTTCTTCTGGACTACTTAAAAAAAAAAAAAAGCCAAAAATTGAGAGTATACCCACTTCTCCAGGGATACTACACCACTGCGACTTAGTAGTGTTTGATTACACGTGTTGAATCGACTGAAAAGACTGGTGATGGCATTAACGATGGCCGATCACATGGAACACACCAATCAGACTCGTGTCCCCGACTTCGCCAGACTCCCAGCTGTAAATCGCGTTGGTGTGTCTTCACCTTAAGAGTTCCTGCTTATGTTTGTTCCTAAGATTAAGATTTCTTGTCAGAAGTTTAGTATTTAGGCAGGAACCTTTTGTTTAACTCATCTCATTCATTTAACACTATTCTCTAATCTCCCATATCAGAGAACAGTGTACAAACATACAATACATTTTGGTGGTTTACATTCGCCTACATAAGCGAGCTTCATTTCACAGGTCGAACAACGTGGTGACTACATCAACATTCATGTTCCTGTAACTGATGAAACAAATGATGTCGGATAAAAAAGTTGGTGTCCCTGGACTTTCCTCTGTTCTTATCCATCTTTTGGCGTGTTATTGGTAACGCGCACAGATCCACATCAGTCAAAAACCCAGATATCGTCGATAGCGGAAGTGGAAGAATCCCCAGGTGATTTCGCTATAAAAATACAAATCTCTTTTAAAGTGAACTTCTCATCACTTGACAGAGCCTTTGAAAGCGTAATCCCACTCTCTCGCTTTTTCATGCTGGGAAACACATCCCCTCCAGCGTATCTCAGCCGGCTCAAGAGGCTCGGCCCTCGTTAGCTCGCTGCTAAATATTTAATACTCCTCAAACTACAGACAGAAACATGGTGGACAAGAAACGAAGGCATTACGAGCAGCAAACCTGGCTCAAAGTCAGCGACGCTGGAGTCAACGTCATGCTTTGAACATGTAATGATGTTGTTTGGCGCTGGTGCAAACAACGTTAAGCTTTATGAGGTATATATCTGTGTTAAAGTAGACGCTAATGAATATTTATGTGTATTCTTTTAGCTTTGCTTGTTTTAAGCTCTTTTATGGATGGTTGGAATGAGAAACTATTGGCTAAGTTAAGTGTTTCTCAGTCAAACATACACTAATGATCACACCAGCTCCACATTAGATTTAATGTATTCAGTGTGTTCTTTTTACATATCCTGACTTCATTAATAAAGCTTTTGTTCAGTGAATTTAGTTTGATCTGGTTAATTTACCTACACATGACAGTAACAGTGAAATGCTGAGGTTTATTTAATAAATTAAAGCTGCCGAACTGCACACAGACATGATCCCTTTGAGAAGAGTTGCTTTGGAACGTTAGTATTTACTTTGCAGCTTTCTCCGTCTCCCTCTTCTTGTTTTTAATTCTGCCGGAGGAGAAGCTGTGGGCTGAAGGAAGGCTTTGTTGGCGGGACTACGTGAGAGCATCATGTCCTCCCTCTAATATAATCTGTTTCAGTAAATTACAACAGCGCCTAATGGCATTAGGACCTGGTGACACTCATTTAGTCCACTTAGACCCTGCATGTCTCAGACAGGGCAGCAAGACTGACAGCTGCTGAAATAGCACCTCCTACAGGTGACACAGAAGAATTACAAGTAGGACATCTGCAGAAATTTGGAAATTCCTGCTTGTTTCTCCAAATTTGTCCCTACATCATGTAACATACTTCTTGGTAGTTTTTCTCGGGTCAACTGGACTGGTTTAGCTCTTTTTTTGAAAATGTTTTGTTTCTAAATATAGGAAAATACATGATTTACATTGAAAAATGCAAAATACAGAAGATAATATTATCATAAATGGTGATAAATCCCTTAAAATGATTAAATATAGAGAAAAAAATTATTTGAGAGCGGTCACAAAAGTAGCTCTGGGTCTTTGTGGGTGAAAGGAGCAGTTGGCTGGAACTCCTGTCACTTGAACCTTTTTAATAAAAGACAAAATCAAGAAATGTGTGGTTATAACTTTCAGAGTAAAAGCAGCTCTGAAAGTAAAGTTTTTAATATTCCCAACAGCCCACATCCAGACACCCTGCATTCTAAGCATGAACAACTGTGAAAATCATGAAAAAAAATAGACACCATTACTGCAGCCTCATAAATAATGTACCAGATATCTAGAAGTAACATAATAAAGTACCATGGCCCTAAAGAAGGCTTGGTTTTGGTCATTTTCATAAATTTCCCCCATTGGAAGTAAACTGGGAAATTTATTGTTCTTTTTTTCCCAACTTATTTTGATATTTTTTACTATAATCACTAAGAAAACTCACACAGTCGGTCTAAAATCCCATACTATATATGACAGTCATAATATCTATACTAATGTTAATATATTTTTGTCTAAATGAACAGTAAGAAGTCTATTTTTGGACATACAGCTCAGGGTGGGTCTGAAAGCATGTCACTTTCTAATTGCCTTTTGGGATATTTATGTTGGTGAATTGCCCATAACTTGCATAGTATATTATTTACCTGTAAATAATATGCGATTCACATTCTATTGGTTCTATACACAAAATAACCACAGATACTGTTGTTGCTTACACATTAGCACATATGCATGGGATTTCTGAAACCACCACAGCATACTAATATAGGATTTTTTCATATGTTATGATTAGTGGTTTGTGTGAAGAAGAAAAAACACATTAAGTATGACTATAATATATGTTTGATAATACACGCACATAGAAGGTACACAATGCAGAGGTTTCACTGCGCAAAATTCTTAACTTAGTCCAAAGATTCATAGCAGAATACTGTCCTCTTTACTCGAGGCTCTACTTATTTAAATAATCTGTTTGAAAATGATTTTAAGAGATAATATTTATTTTCGTACACAGTTTATCAATAGCAGACAGAGAGGAAATGGAAAACAAGGATGGAGAGAGGGCAAGACATGCAACACATCATGTGTTTCACCCGGCCTGAAATGAACTGGATGGACATTTTTGGTTCATGACTGGTGCTACTACAGGCCATGCCTAATTCGACATATTTATAATACAACATTTTTGGCCGAGACGCACATCCAAATAATTAGCTTCAGAGAGGAATGAATTCACTCCACACCAGGGCTGCAGTGAATGCTTCACTCATTAGCATTTAATCTAATTTTATCCACCAACTGTGTGGTTTGTAGAGATGAGACTGCAGATATTACAGGATATTCATACTTTTAAAAACTGGGGAAATGAAATGCTTCACATCTATTAATAAAAAATGACATCAAAGATTCATAAGTTGCTATTGATTATGAAATTGTTGAAGTAACTGGTGCAATTGAAGATGCAAAAGTTACATTTTGGATCTTTTCAGGACCCAGATTTTGAAAAATACATCAAACCGCATTTTTTTTTTTAGACTTTTATGCCATCAAAACAATCTATTTTGCTGGAAAGTCTATCCCATATGGCCACATAATGTCGACAATCACTTTTGACATTGACAAGAAAACTTATCAAAACAGCGGGGATGGATTTGCACTCCTGTCCCATTCCAGTCCCAGTGGGAGTGGGAGTATCCATTAGTTTTCTGGCACCTCTAACATTTTATGTTTTGCAGATGAGGTGATTTTTGGTTGCATGTCATATTATCCCTTTCTTATTTTTCATATTGGACTTGCTTGCTTTATTTATATCAACTGACTTTAATGCAGTTCCTTCTCCTGTCAACATCTTCTCCCCGTTCCATCCCGAATACATCAGATATACTGGAATTGACACGTATCCTGGGAGAATGCAACAGGGTTCCAGAAAAATCATCAGCCCCTGCGGATCAGCAACACGCGACACATTGACTCGCACATGAACTAAACAATTTAAAGTCTATGAAACACATGACTGACTGATTTTCACTGTCAAAACACTGTCTCTGCTCGGCACAAGAAGCATTAGTTTGGAAATGTTTTTGAGGCTTTCATCACTGAGCACCTCCACCGATAAAATACATACATTAAATTACATCGCAATTGGTCTCGCTGGCATTTATAAACTCTTCTTCTAATGAATTTCTTTTAACATATGTTATTGTCTCTGCCACTCAGCGACCCAATAAAAACAGCTCTGTAGCCAATTTTGGATCCTAACTCAAAGTTTAGCAGAGGCTGGTGTAAATTATTAACTATTCTGGTTTATTTGATGCAGAAATAACAGAAAAGAATATTTTAAGCTAGTCCATTTTTTTCAATAAAGTACACATGAGTACATAATGTACCTGCTCCAAACACAGCCAGGTTTTTGAAGATGTCATATATGCAACAAATGACATAAAATGTGATGACAGCTAAGTTAAAGTGAGATGAGAGCTAAGTTAAAGTGAGAGGAGATCTAAGTTAAGTGAGATGAGAGCTAAGTTAAAGTGAGAGGAAATCTAAGTTAAAGTGGGATCTAAGTTAAAGTGAGATGAGATCTAAGTTAAATTACGATGA
>JAPTMW010000016.1:30455595-30466512 GCA_029822955.1 Ostorhinchus angustatus | reverse complement strand
GGATACTAAGAAATAATTGAATATGTATAAATGAAAAAATAATAAGATGCCTAGAGCTTAGAGTGACCTATAACATGTCCTGTGGGGAAAAAAATGAATCACAGGTCAAGATCTTCATGTCCATTCTTGGTTACCATGGCAACAGCTGAGATAAAATTGTGTCTTGTAATGAATAATTTGCAAACATATGGGACCAAATGGGGGCCTTTCTATAAAATAGCAAAACGCATTGTGATTTGACCATGATGGACACTTTATGGACACTGCACTCTTCAGCTGCATTTGAGTGCAAAGCATCTCAATCCGAACATCTTGGCTGTTCCACATACCAGATGATACGCTGGGAAACATGAACCTGAGTGACAGAAGCCACCGTGCTGCTGGCTAATATCCCTACAAGCAGCTCAAAACTAGAGCTGAAGCCTTGGGATTTCCCAACCTATTAACCACTGCTATTTTTAGTCAACTGGCCTACTGTGGACAAGAGAGTCTTCATCTGAGAAAGGCATGACTAATAACAGAAATAGATGCCTTAGTTAATATCCCATGGAGTGTGAGGTGATGGCGGAAATCAACCCCCAAAGTTGGGAGATTGGACTTGTTTGTGTTGGAAAGTGAGGAATTTTACTTACTTGCTGTTGGAAATAATACTTTTTATTCATTCTAATTATATTTTGATTCCTTACAGCAGTAATGTACCTTCAGCTGGTTTGCAAGAAGACGAAGAATGAACATGGCTGTTGTACTTCTCTCTTGTATCTGTAGAAACAACAGAAGGCCTCTTGTGTGGTTAGTTTTGTATACAGGATGTTAACCTTTGAGTTCTTTCCTGTTGAGGGCACTTACAACTGCTCTAATGTATCCTGAACTGCACTGCAGCAACAGTATGAATGCATGTTTTTGTCGATATCACTGATGTAACTCATCCTTAAGCTTGTTCTTAAAACATACAGTCAAATGACAGTATGGCGGCATTAGATACATGGTGAAAATGATGGTAAGAAACACGAGTACATAAATGATAAGTACAGTACATACAGTATATGACCAAAATGTTGATGTATAGACAGTGTGAAATGTCATATTGTGAACATTTTGCAGAGATGGAACAACAGTTTATTCAAGGTATTTCTTCAATCTAATTTTATTCATTCTGAGCAGAGATTTAAGCTTAAAGGTTCAGTGTGTAACATGATGTAGTAATGAAAGTGTACAATTTCTCTGTCACTACAAAAACTACCAACAAATCAACACTATGTATCCACAGACTGAATCACTCTCTGAATAAACTATAAAGCTCATTGTTTACATACATCTGTTTGACGGTATCTTCAAGTTTTCTTCCAACTAAACAGATGCTTATTTTAACAGCCGGTCAAAATAACACTGTCTTATAATCTCCACATGCTGTGCCAGCTGATAGTTTACATTAGCTCTGTTAGCTTAGTTCTGTTTTTAGACAGAAAACAGCCACAGTAAAACCACAAACCACCTCCTGTTCGGTTTGTGTTGTCAATAGCTGCACTAAAGGTCTGTTTGGAATTGTCCAAACAAGGTCAGAACTGTCACAGTTTAGTCAGAACCATGTAACAAACGGCAATTTAGCAAAGATAATAACATGACATAATAACATTATACCTTCATAAGCTTCATATAATCAAACTCACCTGTGTAGTCGAAACCCTCCCAGATCAGACTCCAGTCTTTTCATTTACAGTGCTTCTAGTTTTTATCACCAAGTCACTTTCTTTGACTCTAAGGCTACGTTCAGACAGCAGGTATTAATGCACAACTGGAATTTTTTGGGGAAATATTATTCATATTCATATTACACATTAAATGTGACTTATATTAGTTTTGAGTATGAACTGAATGCGACCCTGAAGTGACCCACATCTGCAAAAGAGGCCCTGACGTAATACATGACCACGCAGGCACGCACTGTGTTTACGGCAGTAACACTCCTGGGACACAGAATTGTGACATTTGTCGCACTTCAATAACATAAAGGTTGGATAAATGCGACCTGGCCATTCAGACTGAAGTCGCATTGCAAAATATCAGGTACATATCGGATTTAGGACCACATGTGAACATGGCCTGGGTCGGATTTGAAAAAATCGGATTTGTGCTGTTAAAACTGTCTTTAACAGATCGGATACAGGTCACATATGGGCAAAAAAATCGGATTGGAGCCACATTTGCCCGCAGTCTGAGCGTAGCTTAAAAGTTGTTTCTCATTCCATCTGGTCACTTTCTGATACTTTGGTCAAAGGCCCCATGGGGTTAGTTTTCCTCACCATGGGAGACCAGCTGAAAGACTCACTACTCCCTCTAGTGGTCACATAAATCTCCTGGCCCATCCAACAGAATGACATTACTTCTGAACTCTTTCGTCTAAACACTCTGATGTTAATTTTATGTCATTTTTAATAACTGAAAGTTGAAATATATGTATGTATAAAATATGTTTGTATGTTTGCCTAAAAAGGTCAAGTCAAAAGCTAAATAGTCAGTGACCCAAATCGCACTGGGATTAATGTTGGATTTTTCTTTAAATCACCTGAAACCTCGGTGCCAACAAGTCCCCGGGCTGCACCAGACAGCTGGCTTCATCATCAGGGAGTCAGTACTTGAACAGGCCTGCAATCAGCCGTGAAGAAGAAACGAGTCAAAAAGCACACAACAGAGCAGAACAACAGCATTTCATGACCTTCACTTATCATCGGTAGGAAACACCCAGTCCAACCAATACAGCAAAGAGGAGAACATGAAGACGAACAGGTTTAACAAAAAGTGTAAATCTTTTCTATTTGGTCACTTCCAGTTCAGGCCTTTGAGGATTGTTGTTTGTCAAGAAGAGCAATAAATCCATGACTTTGGGGGTGTGGAGTCTACACAGTCAATCTGGGAAAAATAAGAGAATAATGACAAAAGGAGGTGACAGGAAAATCAAGATTATAATTTGTGCTGACTGAAAATGTTCTCATTCTCCCAGTGTTTTATTGTCTATCAAGATACTCACGCACAGCTTACACAAAAAGAATTTAGGTTGATTGGTATCAGTGTAGTTTCCATTAGTTACTACACATTACAACCACACCTTTTCATGAGGTCAGCAGCCGACAGGTAGACAAGGTGGAGATCAAACTAGGACAAAGGTAAGAGCAACAGGGTTTCAGTTGTGTAAGAGAAAGACCTAGATCGCAAAAGTTTGAAAGGGCGACTGATAACAAACCAGTCTGGAATAGAAACAGTGCTCAGTGTTTTCCCAGAAACACAAGATAATGTAATGCTTTAACCACTCAGTCTATTATTATGCAATAAATACAATATGTAGGCCTGTTTTTTTTTGCAGAAGCTATTTTAAGACTACTTTGAATTCGGTTTGAATGCAATTACAAAAAACTAATTATCTTTTTGTAGAGATATTTATATAGCTACTATGTACCCATCATTGTGTTGTTTGTCTTTAATTAAACTATCACATATTGATGTATATGCACAGAACATCCTAAATTAACACTGAGATAAGTGATTTCTTTCCTTTTTAGAATTAGACCAATGTGTATTTTTAAGTGCCAATATTATATTGATAGACTGAATCAGGAAAGAGTTATTATCATCCCACATCTCTCCAAAAACAATCCTTCCCTTAAAATGCATTATCTGGAATTACCATCTTTAATTACATTATAAACTGACTGTTGGATGAATTGTCTAAGTACATAGGTAAATAGAACTTCAGACAATTAATCAATACTCAGAGGACTGAAACAAACTACCTGTAAAAAAAAAAGACAAATTAAGGTGGGACCAGGACTTTTTTAATCTTTTGGGCCATTATTTTTCCTTAAAGTCAGTATTTCCAATTTAGAAGCCTACTATTATTGATCACTATCTGCACCAACGCTGATAGTTTGTAAAATGTCTTTTTGGTTCAGATTAAATGGTCCATTTCTATTCTTTAGCTTGTTTTTTTTCCTGGATCAGGAGGATAGTTTTGTGAGTTGAATGTCAAATACTTAATTTCTACATACATGTACTTCAGTTTATGGCAGAAATGTCTATTATGTAAAGCATATGTTCTGAACATTTGTCAGCAATCCAAAAGATCAATTTTCTTCCAATGTTCCAAATGAACAGATTTGCTGATTGTAATGTTGTCTCTCACCATCACATAATGAACTTGCACTAAAAATGCAAACCTGTTTGTGAAATCCACATTGTGACTAAAAAAATCTGCACTAAGATTTGACATGTCATACATATCTGTGTTTGGAGGTTGTTTTAGGATTGTTGATGCTAACAATTATGAAAACCAATATCCAAATGTAACATTCATCAACTCTATTAGAGAGTCAGATATTGTTAAAACCTTGATGGTGGATATTTATATTTGACAGAAAAAGTTCAGTGATTGGATGCTCATAATTTATAGTTTCATGCCAGCAAAAAAAGCAATCTGTCAGAGTACATATACTAAGGCAAGCAGTGTTGTAGACTTGAACTGTATAATTGGCTAACTTTTTTTTTTAGCAACAAGTGACAGAGATGTTGATGATAAATTTGACATAAAACTTATCACAATATCAGATTAATGACCCCTGAAACTACTACTACTGATAATAATAATGACAGGAATTTGGGTGATCCGTTTAATTTAATATATGTACAACCTTCCTGGCCATAGCTCATTTGATTTGACTAGAAGTCTTGTGGCATGCGAGATATGTTTGCAATATACAGTAACGTTTAAGTTTATTTTTTGATAATGACTGTGCTCTTTCAGATGTTAGAAGAACAATTACAGACAGATTATAATAAAAGATGACAGGTAATGGATTCTGACGTTAAAAATGTGTTTAAGTGACTCTAGTAGCAATAAGAAAAACATAGGATAGTTCTTCAATAAACCTAATGCAAAAACCCAGAAATAAAGCACAATGTAAGTAAAGGGAGTAGGTGCCACGCCCGCCTACGGCCCCTACAGCGTGTGGAAGAACGGAATGATTGGATGACCATCACCATGGCAATACGATGACGTGTTCTCTCTTGTTCTAATTGGAGGAAACCCCGTGGCCCCAGCCCCAGCCACTGCAGCGTTCAGGCCTGTCAAACCATCAGAGAGACCCACCTCTTTCCCCCGCGCTAAACATCTATTGGTTAGCAATATTAAATCTTCCCGTCAATCAAGAGCGAATACGATTTACAATTGGAGGATTGAGCTGCAGGGGACCCACCCCATTTTAGCAAGTTCAGTTGGATTTTCACTGCTGCTACCGTTCTTTGCCTTTCGGACCAGTCTCTCCAAGCGAATCACTTTGTGGGACAAAATTGGACCTCAGTAGGTCAGAAACGATGAGTATTTCATTCTTCTCGGTGTACTTTCAAGATACAATCGCGGTTTGATCGCTAAATAACAATTTGAAGCCTGTTTGGTGTTTTGAATGAGTTACTGGTAACGTTGAAGGAAGATTTTACTATTGCAAGGAGTGGCCCATGTAGGCTACACTAGCTAGCTGTGGCTAACGCGCTAGCTAACTCCAGCAGACAGCTTTGTGGCGGGTTGCCGTGTTAAACGGGCTTTCAGCGAGCTAACCTATTTGCTTGAGATGCTCTTAGCCTACCTCAACCAGAACGAGTCGATTAAGATAATATCTTTCTCGGAGCATTTACGTGTAAGATTATCTAAGCAGGACAATAAGGAAAGGTAAAATACTACCGTTCAATTGGAATTTTGTATAGCTAAAAGTGTCGATTTTAACGATTCGTGACAGTGAAATACTATGTTCAGGTCCGGCTCCGTCTGTGCCAAACGGTTGCATGTTCATTGTACTCGGATGGTCGACGAATAATGTATTCTTTAATTTTTACGTAGTTTGACCACCACGTAATAATTTCAGTAACTTTTTTTTTCAGCCTTAACGTTACTGTGGGGAAGAAAATCGCCAACCCATTTCATACGTCCTTCACCTCTACAGTCCTTGACGACTACATTACCCCGGATTTCTGCTTTATCGGTCCCTGAATTATAAAAACTATGGATAGAAGTGATTATATCCAGCAGGCCAAGTTGGCGGAACAGGCTGAGCGCTACGACGACATGGCAGATTTCATGAAGAAGGTAACAGAGTTAGGAGGCGAACTGTCAAACGAGGAGAGGAACTTACTGTCCGTCGCCTACAAAAACGTGGTTGGGGCAAGGAGGTCGTCCTGGAGGGTGATTTCCGCCCTCCACCAGAAGTTAGATGGGACGGATAAGAAGCAGCAGATGACCAAGGAGTATCGGGAGACTGTGGAGAAGGAACTGGAAGACATCTGCCATGCCGTTTTGGTAAAGTGTTATATTTTTCCTTATACTTGGTGCAGTATGGAAACATTGACCTACTGGAAAAACTGCTCTTAAAGCAGAGTAATACTGTTTCATTCTGTCATTTTAGTCCTGATTATGATTATTTTATATATTAGTCCTGAAGGACACAAATGCATTTTTTTTTGCTTTTGTGTCGGGAGAAATTAACATTAGAATCGCCATTAGATCACAGTTTCCTAAATAAGGGCTTCATTGTTGATTTAAGGGTACATCTGTACACAATGATTTTTCTTATCTACGTTAAATATTTTTGCATATCTACATGTTAAATAATGTCTGTTACATGGCATCTCCTGTGTTCCCTCTCAGCTCTTCTGTTGTATAAATATGGCCTCTGAGCCCAGAGAAGACAAGGAAGTATTATGTAGTCCTCCCACTGTTCCTGTCTTTTGGGAATCTGGATTTAGAACAATGGGCTTGAAACCTCGTGATGGTGTAAAGTGACAAAAGGTCAAAATAGTGGCCACACCAGTAAGGTGTGTCTGAATGGGCGGGGAAAGAACTCAGGGGCATATGTGTAAAGATTTGCTCTGATACCTGTATTTGGCAAAGCTGTTCTCATTCCAGTGTTCATGCAATCCCATCTGGCAGATGGATCTCTAATGTGGTTATCCAAGTGCAAGAATTTGCATGCATAAATGACAAATGAATTGACCGAACAACCTATTGACACCAATGAGGCTGCGCTTGCTATTTTAAATTAGATTCACTCTCTATTCTCCATATTCAAAGCTTAGAAGACGAGACATGTCTGCTTTTACCTGTTCTGTACTCTAATGCAGCCGTATATGTAGGTGTTTGAGATTATTACTCTGCCTTGGGTTTGAAATTATCTTTGAGGAAGTTCAGCGTGAAGTGTAAAATAATTTTTAATGAGCTACCGTCTTTAAAAATGTACTGCAAACCTGTAGAGGTTTTTGATTTTCAACCAGCTTCCCAAGTGGGTGCCTGGAATGATATGCGTCTACATCAGTGACTCAGCCTTCAGTGTCTCTGCTAGTGAGTGTTGACTGAGGGTGTGTCAGTCCTCAAGCCTGGTTAGTTTTGCACTTACAAAGGCTGTGCAGACACTGCAATAGACAAGCAGCTTGTATGACCCTCTGTCATGGTTTTCGACAGTGCTGTAGACTGTTTATTTTAGAATTGTAAAAATACATGACCATAAAGGCTAGAATGCTCTAAAATTGTAAAACACAGTACTCGGGTGGCTATTGCTTACTCAGTTGGACATAGACATATTGGAGACTTCTCCAAGTTGTCATGAAGCCTTTTATGAATTTTTCATATTTAGTCAGCAGTATGTTTTGTCACAAGTCTGTTTAAAAAAAAAAAAAAAAAAAGTAGTCTTGCCAGTTGCACTGAACCTTGGGGGCGGGCTCAATTCCTGCAGGACATATGAAGGTACTCTGACACATAACAAGTCAGGCTTTCATGCAGCAGAACTGTTGGCTTTCTTGTGTGCACTGGTGACTGAAATCAGAGCTTTGTGTGAAAACAGAGAGAGGGGCAACTCCTTGTCTATTGTGCAGAGCGTGCAGTGAAAAAGGAATGCTCAGCACTTGAGACATGCGCATGTTTCAGCTTAGCCAATCTTTGTGTCACTAAATGACTGGGGAGTGGCTGCTCGGATGGGTTTTGCTCAGACAAGGCCAGTTTCATTCTTCCTGGGGTTCAAAAAGGAAAATCTGTTTAAAGGCAAACTGCTCACTGCATTACTTTTTGACCATGGCTCACCTTATATTTTGTGTGTTGGCAAGCATTTTCATTCTGAGTGAAATTAATGATCTATAGGGCTAGCTATCATGGCCAATTTCCATAATCGATTCGATTCCAATTCATAAGGTTCTGAATCGATTAATCTCGATTCGATCCAATATTGACTTGATTCAGATTCACTGAGTGATACCAAAGTACAACTTTGAGCTGTAACATGATTGTTTGACTACTGCAGCCATTTAACACATCAGTACTGGTATCAATATTGGAAAGGAAATAAATATGACAATTCAGCAGTAAATAGCTGAATCTGCTCTTAAATAATGAACAGGACAGAAACATTACCAGGGTCAGATACTTGCAGTCCTACTCTGAAAAATCAATCTCATCCACTATTAATTGATTACGCAGAATTAAAACAAAATCGATCTAAGATCGATCAAATCGATTTTTTAAAAAAATTTTTATAAACCCAGCGCTAATGATCTGTTCTCTACATGAGTTAACTTAAGCATAAGCCACGGTTTCAGTAACAGATTAGGCCAAGTAAGCTCCTGATGTCCATTGGAAGACTGCAAACAGCTAACCTTGTCTGATCACAGGATGCCATTTGCAGCACATCTTTTCCTACATTATTGCAATTAACATTACTATTACTTGAAAGTTGAAAGCCTATTACTGGTTTGGTTAATACATCATTTTAGCTTTCTCAGAAACGAGTCTCTATGAATGAACTAATGTTGAAATTCTCCTTAATCTGTCATTGAAATTCCCTCTGTAATAACACAGGTCGCCTTGCATGTCATAAACATCGTCCTTATCTCTGATCAGTCCGTTTGTTAGCATAGTCAATACTTAAATTTCAAAAATGAGTAAATTTCAAAAGGGAATGAAAGAATGATACTAATCCTGGTTTAAAAAAGCCATAAGACTGTGTTAGTAGGAAGGTGTTAAAGTTTGGTGTAAGGTGCTGGTAAGAGATGTGCAGTCATGGAAATTATTGGAAATCTAATGCAGAAGACAGTTGAAAACACTGGGAAAAGCATGACCTGCATTGTGGGTACTTGGAGTAATTTAAGGTTGAAGTCAGTGCATTTCCATATACAAAATGTTTGTGGAAATGGCAAAATTTTTAAATATTTTTATGCACATAGATGAAATGAAAATGCGCTTTATTAAGACGTTTTGAACATTGATGTTGTGATCAGTTGACTGCTCAACTACTTGCTTCCCTGATATTTTGACAGTGTGAAAATATGTCTTGCAGTACAGCAGGCAGTGTGGTCTGATGGTGGCAACTTTACAGCCATTTGAGATGGAAAATGACAGAATGCTCTTCTTCCTCTATCCTGAGCCATAGTAGCCTACAAAGCAACCAGTTGATAATACAACAGCAACCTATTCTTATTTATGCTGCATAGCATTCCTGCACTTTAACAGTATTCTTATCTGTTCTTTTTTAAGTTAGGTTTGAATTTCAAATTGTTACAATTATTAGAAGCTTACACTTGTAGTGATGGTTTTCCTGTAGCCTCTAAATCTTCCTGCCCTGAATGGATGACCAACAGATCAGATGATGCCCTGACCCTTTCACATTAAATTTATGAGCTGACCCAAAGAGAAACAATTGCTGGGCTGCTAGCATAGCGGTACATAACAAACAAGGTAGATGAACTAATCCTCCAATTGTTCATTTCTCTGCCTGTACTTCAGACTTTCGGTTTTGTTGTAGAGTGCATGTTTTTGACTGAATTGTTTGTATTTATATAACATACTTGTTGCGCCATGTCCTGGAATGAAGTGACCACTTTCCTGTTTAGTTCTTGGTAAAAACTTGGTGTCTGTGTGTTTGAGCTGCTCAGAGCTCTGCACTGTGTGACAGGGAGCAGACCCAAACCCATGTCTCATCTGGCAGACTGATCTCAATAAATGGTGTTGTATGTCACACTAGTTTGTGTGGAATTTGGCGTGCTATACCTACGCATGTTCTACGTTTCGCATGTTGTTCTACTCCATTTGATCACTTGTCAATTTATGCCAAGATCTTGGGTTCACATAACCTTAACTATATAATCCCAACCCTCAGTGCGTGGTATTTGATGCATCGATTCAGGTTGGACAGTGGGCTAATAATGGCATGAACATATACATGGAAAGCTTATAATGCGTACAGATGACAAGCAAATTAAAAGTGATATGTATATTTACGTGAGTCATGATATCACATTGCATCTGGATAGAAAAATCACAATAACACATCACAGACCAACATCTTAATTAGAATTCAAGTTGGTGAGAGTCCAATACTGCTAGGAAAACTGATAATATCTGAGCTTAATTGATGCTTTGGTTTTTAATCATTTGGCCCCAAGGTTAGGAAGAGAAAAGGGAGTGGTGGAGTTGAAGGCTAATGGAACAGTTGGGATGGGTGCGGCCGTCATATACTGAATATTATTGTTTTCCAAATATTTTACAATATTGACAACTCTTCCAGTTTGTGTCTCGTTTAGGCCTTGATTTGCTAGATGGATGTGTGCTTTTGGTTGAACATTAAGTCAATGAAATAAAATTAACTTTCTCTCTTCTTTTCACAGCGCCTGCTGGATGAACATTTAATTAATCAGACCTCTCCTGCTGAGAGCCAGGTCTTCTATCTAAAGATGAAGGGGGATTACTACAGATACCTTGCTGAAGTTGCTAGTGGTGAAGGGAAGGACAGTAAGTTTAGTTTTCTGTTCAGTTGTTTTTATTAAAAATGCTTTATTGCTGTCATTAACCTATTTGACTTAATTAGACTCTTGTATGTGGACAGTTAATTATATGTA
>JAPTMW010000016.1:30370521-30383498 GCA_029822955.1 Ostorhinchus angustatus | reverse complement strand
ATGGAGGATTAGTACCAAGAACTACTTTTTCTTTTTTTACATAGAGAATCTTTTAATAGTCTTTTTTTTTTATTGCTGATTTAATTTCAGAAATGTGTTGTTTCTCTGTCCACAATATCTTGTTAACTATCACTAATAAAAAAAAAAATCTGTTGGGTTGATATTCCAAAAATATAATTTTCATTGCTCTACTTCTGATCATGGAGCTTTGAAGACGCCATATTCAATCCAATTCAAGGTGAATTATGCAATCATAAAACAGTACCAAGAACTACTTATTTAGAGGCCCTTATCTTGAAATTTGTACTCGATTCGATTTTTTATTTGTCTTGTTTTTTTCCCTTTGTTTTGCATTATGTTTGTGTCTGAAATAAACTAGACTAAATTGACGTTTACTGACATTAAAGTCATGATTTTAGTTGCAATTTTTTGCCTTAATGAGCAAAAATATGTCCCATGTACATGTTTTATTCAGCAAGTTGATAACTTGCAGAAAAAGGTAATTTGCATGACAGTTAATCATATCAAAGTCCCAGTCTGTTTATGAGAAACGGAGTCAGTCATTACTGTGTTTATTTGTGAGTTCAGTGGAAACACAAGTCTGGAAGAGCAGCATATGAAAGTGTAAGATGAGTGGGCGATGCTCTCTTTAAGAAGCGTCCACACACACAGAGTGTAAAGGGGAAAGCCCCTTGCCTCTAAATGTGCTCGGGCTTGAGTTACTGCCAGAGAAAGAGGGAGTGAGGGGCTCCAACAGATGGACTCAGCAGGTGACTGGACCCAGGCCTGAAGGTCAACGTGGAGGCATTCTGTATGTACACACAAACACACATATGTTCCCACAAACAGAGGAAGACACACAACCCACAATCAGGACGCATGCAGGGCTATTGATGGACGACTGTTGGGACGCACCGGGTTTGACCTTTGCCCTCTGCTCTGCGGGGGTCGTCTAATTAAAGGATCAGTCTGGTGATTTTCTGCACCTTTGTTATTGCCAACAAATCCCTGTGTCACTCTTAAACACAAAGGTCATCTTCCGCCCTGGACGTCAACGCCACAGCTGATCGGTTTGGATGATTAATCGCGCTGATAGGTGTCAGCATCTGTAAAAGTTAGCGCCGATATTGATAATATTAGGCTTCCGACCTGGAATTTCTGGTTTTAGGGGAACGGATCAGGTCAAAAGATAAGAATTACTCCTGTTCCAAACTATCATGCATATTTAATATTAACTTCAGAGTGCAGAGAACCTCACATTAACATTTAGCAAACATAGAAAGAGAAAATAAACTGTACTTACGTTAATTGTTAATACTATGTACTAGGATGGGAAAATCACCGAATTTGAATCAAGTGGGTAAACCTTTATCTTTTTACTGACTGTTTATTAGATAGACCTTATGTTTTTGTAGGTGCAGGTAGGTGCAGGTATTAAAAAAGTCCTCCTTTCTGGCAGGACGTCTATAAAATTCTGCAAAAAGTATTCCAGACAATCATTCCTTTTGAGCTTGTATCATTATAGTGAGGAGATCTACCATCACAAAATGTCTCCTCTAATGACAAATTTATTTCAGATTTGAAGTGCAGCTTGTAGGAAAACCATTACAAGAAAGTGGCTAAAACTAACCTACAGTGGAGGAGTGGATTGACATAATTTATGACATTTTTAAGATGGAAAGAATTACTTTTGCAATAAGACTACAACATGGTCTGTTTTTGAAAAGATGGGAATGATGGATTAGGTATGTCACACCAGTTCAACCATCGTTCATTTAAGGTCTTGTCCTATGTCCATTTCGCCCCTTTTTTCCTGTTTAACCCTTTTCTATTGATGTTTTTTTTCTTTTCTTTTAATATCACAAATATGCACTCCAGCATTCCTGTTCTAGGGAGTTTAGTTCTTAATTTTGTATTGTATAAATTGCATCTTTGGTATTGCTGAGAGAGGACCAATCACCCAATCATCCTTATCTGTATTTTAAGTGGCGTCACGGACGTATCGCTGTGTGATTCAGTTGTAATTTTCAGATGAAAGTATGAGAATGGTGAATTATTATGTGAATAAACATGTGAGCCGTGGAAAATCCTAATAAAAAGAGAATTGAAAAAAAAAAAGTCCTCATCCTCTGTTGAAACAGGTGAGGTTGCTTACGTTCTAAAACCAGCCACGTGTTGACAAACCGGACTCTCAGGCGACGCCATCGGCCGCTCGAGTTAAGCTGAGACGGGCCGGTTTGCACATCACTTTGACTAGCTGCACAAACAACCACATCTGAGCACGACAATCTGAAGTGAAAGTGTGTCATGTTCCTGCTTCAATGTGGAACTGCTGCTGCCACAGGGTCTATAAGTCACTGAGGTTAAACATTACATAAAGGATTACAGCGAGACATGAGGGGACGATAACGCTCACTGTCAAAACATCTGCTGTTTGGTCTTCAAACCGAGAAGACATGAGCCAGCATCTGATACGGACGCAGATCTGACCAGACGGTTATGCAAAGTCAGCAGATGCGCAGTATGTATACATGCATGTACTGTACGTGAGTGTCCCAGAGAAGCTGGATCACAATACAAAGATCAGTGTGGATCCTGCTACAGGTGGGAAAGTTTGGCCACATGTAATTTTTTTCATTCCAAACTGACTATTTGTATTTATTACTATGTATGTTAGAAAAGTGCCAAGAACAGGCTTTGAAGAAAAGCATGGGGAAAATTTTCAAAGTCCAATTTCCATTCACATTTGAATCCAGGAGATAACGAATTCACAGGATAAATATCTATTCAGAATATTGTTGGTAGCAGGTAAAAAAAAAAAAAAAGTCATCTCTAGAAAGTGGCTAAAAAAGGATGCACCAAAAATGGACGACTGGGTAGAGGTTATAGGTGACGTCTATAGGATGGAGAAGCCTTGGTTCATGCTGCACACTTTTAATGTTCGGTTAATCTTCTACAGGGGAAAAGGGTTTATGAAAGGCAAGAATGGAAACATACTTGTTATTTCCCATTAACTATCTTAGGTTACTGTGGATATTTTTGCTATTTCTGTCATTGCTCCCCTGTAAGTATGTTTTTGTTTCTTTTTCTTTACATATATAAAGGTTATATACATGATATAAAATGCTGATAAGATAATGCTGCCTGAAAAAAAAAAAAAAAGATTAAATCCAAAAAAAAAGAAAAGTGCCAAAATATTCACTTTGATATTCCCTGTATGAGGCTGAAGTTCACCACTTAATTAATGACTGAAACAAATCGTCCCAATAGTTTTGTTTACTACCACTGATACATGAAGGATGCAAAAGGACACGGCTGTAACCATGGCAACAAAGTGAAACAATGAAGCACGTCTCTAAATGAAGCGAATCTGGTGTGAAATGTGGAGCTGTGTTTGCTCTCACAGTGGAGCTACAATTAAGTTTGTTTTCATTTATTGTCAAATGGATCTTTCAAATACTCCCCGTTTATTCCAATATTACCTGGTATTTATGTCAACAGTTTTCAAGAATTTTAAGGTAGGGTTTTTTTATGCACAATTTATTCTTATAAATTATGCTTATTTCTTTTGAATGGAGTTACATTATATGATCAAATTGTGCAAAGTTCCCTCTGTGCAGATTTGCTTTGTGGGTGAATGTGTATGTACGATACAAAATTATTTTGAGTTTCGATGAAGCAAATTTCCATGGAGACAACTAGTTATTAAAAAAAAAAACGTAAACATGCCACAACTTTGATTTCTGGTTTTTCCAAAAGCCAAAAATATGCATCTCAACAGTTTAGAGTTCTATTTAGAGTATTTACATCATGTTTAATTTCAACCTTTGTGCAATTGTAACTGCATCTGTGTTTCCATTTGTATTTTATTGTTCTTTGTGACTTCTCTTGTCTGTGAAAGGTGTTATATAAATAAACTTTGCTTGCTTGCAGTAAGCAGTGCCAAATGGTAAATGACTAAGAATGCACAGATTACATAAAATTGATGATGTTACATTTTGCCACCGAAACACTGAGTCAGTCAGTGACTCAGCTCATCACTTTTCAACCAGATGTTAACTTACAGATGACAGATGTGTTATAATTCAGCAGTCAAAGCTGACAATGAGACAACAGCAGCTGCATGTTCATTAATCCACTCACACACACACACACACACACACACACACACACACACACACATATATATATATACACACACACATACACAGGCCAGGATTACTGTAACAGAAGAACCAAACACATAAATATATAGTCATGACCCAGATACAGATGAGTACCGTGGCCATATCTGCATGTTCTCCGTGTTCTCAGGTCTCATATAAGTGTTCCGCGAGGCGCCAGGCTCCTGTCAATCATTAACACATGCACTTGTCCTGAGTAAAGTTTGCTCTCTGCTACTGTAAGCAACGACATGGCAGATGGTACCTTCACTGTTCACCGATAACAATCACATGGATCAGGTATCAGATACATGCACACACCTTCAGTTATCAGACACTGCCAAGAGCAGTCATGGGTAATCATGGAAGGAAAACCGCAAAAATACTACCACATACATGTAGTTTTATCTCTAGTTACGGACGTATTTTTAACATTTCCTTTAAAAAACTAGGACTTCAGTTTTACCTTGAGAAGGTTGAAGCTCTGTTAACCCCAGCAAACCAGAGGCTGATGTTTGATAAATGCCATCAATCTGAGGCTATTAGTTCTTTTTTATAACGATGCCAGTGATGGTGTTGGATGTCTTCTTTTGACACCAGTCCACAAACGCCAAACACAACACAAATGTAACAGCAAATTGTCTGATTTTTCAGCCTGTAACCATGAAACAGCTTTAAGACTGATGCATCAATTAACATGTCGTATCATCATGTTGTTTTGTTCAGAGCTACAGGTGACACACACATCAGTTGATAAGATTAAAGCTCCTGTTGCTCCTACATATATAGACTATAATGTACTGAAGCTGGTTGTGCTGGTCAATGAAACCTTTAAAGATTGCCTAATGTAGAATGAAGGTCGTATAATCACACCCTAAAATCATGTGAATAATAATAAACCACTTCTCAAAAGCTTGAATCACAAACAGAAACATCTGACCTTTGACCTCTAACTGCTCATCTGTCAGCAATCAAATGGAAGATGAGAAAATGAGACCCGAGGCTTATAATAACTGCTATTTAAAGTACTCTACAGGTAACAAACTGACTTTAGTTGGAGCCGAACCAAAGTCTTAACAGTGGACAATCTGCAGACAATGTTCTGTTTCTAATCAGAGTTCAAAGTAGTCACAACTACTGCCCAAAGTATTTATCTACAACTATACACAAGAGGCTAAGTTTTATTTGCACTTTGCATTGAGAAAAAAGGCTTCCTACAGTGGAACAGTAAAGGACACACTAAAAGACAACTACATGATGTTTACTGGAACATTAAAGCCTGCGTGTTTGCATCTGAAAAACACACCTTTGCATATTCATCTGCCACACAAAGCCATTCCTTTATTTAAATGCCAAAAGCAGGCTTTTTTTAAGAGTCTGGAAGAGAACCAGCATAGTGGTGTTCAACACCGGCAGAAGAGACGCTCATATAACTGAAAGGTCATGGTCTCTGACAGCTGATGTGTCGCGTCAGAGTTTCGTTGAGTAAGACGCTGCTTTGCTTTGAGAACATCAGCTCAATGAGTGAAATCTGAAATGTGCTCCCTGAGGCAACGACGGCAGCGGCAGCAGAGCGAATCTGGGACAGTTCGCACAAAGACGGCGTTCAACCAGTCCAGGTGAGAGGGCCGGAACGCTCACGGTGCTCGCATAGCAGGAATTCCACTGACAACACAGGAGGTACCTGTCCTCCACCTCCACTCACAACAAACCGCCTTCTGCTGCGACAACATCTTCTGCTGCTGCTGTGGGACTGAAGTCCACGGTGCTCCATCATTAGGAGAACACACTGCATCGATATGAAGTGGAACAGGACCAGGTTTAGTCGAGTTTTAGGGCAAACAATGTGGTGTTTTGAACAGATGTTATCCTTCTGTCAGAGCGGAAACTCATGTCTTATCAGCCATATCGGAATCAGAATCAGCTTTATTCACCAAGTACGTAAACACATGCAAGGAATTATTTGTGGGGAGTTGTTATCTCTCTCATACAGACCTGGGCATCATACGGCCCAATAGCTGACCCTGTCTGGCCCACGAGGTCACTGGCAAATTAAAAGTCAATGAAAATATATATCATCATAATACATGCAACCAATACAACGGCACTGCTTTTACTTTGAAGGATCTGCTAAATTAACTTTTTTTCACACATACTTTTCGTACTTAGCATAAGGCTGATGCACTGATTGATTTGTTGGTCAGCTAATGCCAAAAAAAGAAAGATACATTTCAAAATGCAGAGTTTTAACAAGACATGGACTGTAAAGAGGTAAAGAAAAAGAAACATGCAAACAGAGGTGGATGGATTTGTTTTTCATGTAAACTTAATGTGGAGCTGGTTTTGCACATTTTCAAAAATGTTTTTGTGAACAGTCATTAAATAGTTGTATTCTGTGCTCCACATGGTCATTGTATTGCTTCATTTACTGTTTTTTTGAGGATATATATTATATAGGATATAGGATATAAGTGTATTGATCCGGCCCTTAACAACTGTCAAAGTTTCTCATGTGGGCCCCATAAGAAAATTAATTGCCCACCCCTGCTCTAGTATATAAGCATGAAAAGTAAAACCAGAAAAAAACTCTACTTATGTGAGCAGTTTTGTAGTAACAGCAAAATAAGCAGTTACTTCACTGATTAGTCAATGAGGAAAATCAATATGCAACAGTGTTTGCATCCAAGCATTCAATCAATGAATAAATCACTAAGCATTTCCAAGAATCTCCTCAAATTTGACTTTCTTTGCTTCTTGTTCAGTTTTTTCCATCACCATAGGATATAAAACAACAAAGATGTAAATTATACTAATGCTTCCTCATTTCATCTCCTCAGTAAACATTTCTACAGAACCCTCATATACTTCTTCTGAAAAGGCGTGAAACATTAAATCTGAGCGCAGTAAAAGAGAATATGTGAATATGTGTGTGGTTTCTGCTTAGGTCTGCTTCGCCCCTCTGTGTGGTGTTAATGATATTATGATACAGGATATTTCCCTCGGTAATGGGAGTGCATCCTGGTTTACAGTAGCGCTCGTGCGTACAGTCAAATACATAACATTCCAGGAAATATAACTCATGTTGTGTAGATGTTTCTGCATAACAACGGTGTTCCTACTGGTTTGTCATCTGTCTCTGAAGTGAAACCATGCTTGATCACTATGTTTTTACAGACTCATTCATAGATGCGTGAGTTTGGCGTCATCGTTCTACGACGTGCAAGAAAAACACCCTGGCGTCGATACGAGGAACTGATAAGCCTGGAGGAGTACAATTCTGATGGATCAGAGCATTCGAAACCTGTTCTCAAACCCCCAACGGTGACAAAGATTTTTCACTAGTCTCTTGTGTTTGAGGGATGGTGTGATCAGTCTAAAAGAGCCTAAAACTAGAGCTGCACAACTGCAAAAGCTGTGCATTTGCAAAACCACAAAAAAACACTACAGTTTAAAGGTGCATTGTGTGGATGGTGATGTTTTTTAATTCAATTACACTGAACAGAGAGAAAAACTGTGCAAAGCATGCAACATGCCACATGTTTTTTGCTTTTTAATGCTTTTTTTTCTGAGTAGGTTTGAGTGTGAAATGATATATAATGTGTGTATGACTTCACCAAATTGTGCAGTCCTGGTAATAAACAATACAATCAGTGTTATAATTAGGCAAAAGAAAGATATGAAGTAAACTCCTGCTGACAGATTCCTGGTAGCTGGTTCCATGGTGGTTTTACAGCCTGGTTTTTCCACATACTGCACTCTAAGAAGTAGCTCAAGCGCAGTAAGCAACTTGTCAGTGTGTAACATGAATATATGCAATTCCTAACAGTGACAAATGATTATTGAAATGAGCAATTAACCAAGAAAAAGAAATCGCAGTCCCATATTGTCAACGCATCACATTTGCAGAAGAATGTTAGAGGTGCTGGAGGTTCAGGAAATCCATGTTTCACTTTGAAGAATGCGAAAGCAAAAGCTCAGGGCTCCTTTTTGCAGTTCAGACTCAGTTTGATAAGAGGCCATGTGCTGCGTCCACCTCTGTGGAATGCCAACACGGGACAAAATGCACTCGTTTTACCAGTGAACTTTCCATTCTCCTCTCACCCAGTGAAAACAGTCATCTTCTGTTACCAGTCAGTCCATTTTAAGTGCACCTTTTCCATCTGCCTCACATACACATGACATGCTGGGCCGGCTGGTAGCCCTGACAGCAGAGGCTAACTTTAACACACCAACCAGCAGCTGAGCAATCGCACACAGACACGCAGACACACACGTACGTAAATGCTGCCACTCACTTAATCAGGTGTCCGTTCCCTGTGAGGCACCGCTGACAGAAGACGATAGTCATGAACGGGACAATGAGCGCTGATTTGAGCCAAACATGTGGACAGCAGAAGTTTAGCGCACCCACGATCCTCTCGTGGCTTGTTTGTAGCGAGTGGGGCTGGAAAAATGTAAAGGGACACCTCGTGGATCAGGTTTCTCCTGAGGAGGGGTGGGAAGATGAGGCAGCGTGTCGGTGGGCTTCATTGGCCGAACAGAGTCGGGAGGAAGCCGCAGGAAGACGGAGGGGCGGGCTGTTACGCCATTGTACGTCTCAGTCTGTCTCTCTGGTCCTTTCTATTTTTTACCCCTCTCTCTTTTAAAGCCTGCTGCCCAGGGAGGTCAGAGACAGATCAGTTCCTCCTACGGCCGAGAAGAGCCTAATTCAGGATGGAAATACAGACAACACGTTCAGCCACAGCAGTGTTCACTGCACATTAGCCTGGGCTGTGCTTGAAATGCTTTTTCTCTCCTACCTGCTGCTTCCATCAAGTTTTAGCGTTTGTACATCTGTGTTTAGATGTGGACATGACAACATCTAACATCAGTGTGGAAGGACAGAAGGAGATCTCCAGGAACAGACAAGACAAAATACTGAATACTGACTGAGTACAAGCACAAACCCTTGTGGCCTCATGGCGGAGGAAACTTCAACAACAGGAGTCAGACTCAGCAGACGTATGAAAGCAGATGTGTGTAGTGTTGGAAAAAGTGATTTGGAATGATGTGAATTAGAAACTTTCTAAACCCTGAGATTAGAGTTGTAGTCATTCTGTAAATCTATGAATTGGTTTAGGGAGCAATGATATAGCAAAAACAAAACCAACAAAACCTTGATTTTTTAAATCAATCAATTGCCTAAATATATTTATTTTGCCGGGTTTTTTTTTTTTTCTTTCTTTTATCTCAACATTTTTGCCTCCACCATGGAGATTACACATTGCTGTTTTTCTACTAATCTTATCGTGTTCTGATATTCCCTCAAATGGGTCAGTTTCGTCCACAGCATGTTGCTTTTCCACTGCAGGTATAACACTCCCTCAGTGCAGCTGGTTGTGAAAGTCACGCAACGTAAACTATTGCGATGCTATTTTCAATACGACTGGAGCTGCAAACGATACAACAGTGCAAGAAGAAGAATCTTACAGCTGTAACTTATAATAATCGTAAAAGTGGATTAGATTTCTATGGTGCTTTTCAAAGCATTAACTTGTAGGCTAATCTTCATAGTAAGCGTTTTTGTTTGTTTTGACTCAAAGCTGTGGTCCTGCAATGGAAATGCAGAGTCATTTGACTGGGTATGAACTAAATCTTTTAGTTTAGGAGCCGAGCATCATGCTATCTCTACCAACAAAGGGATCTGTTTTAATCGAGGACCACATTAGTCCAATATAAACATAGTAATAGTAAAGATAATGAAACAATATGTAATGCTAACAGCCATAACTTGAACCTCCTGCACAGTCAGACCTAATCTGAGTTCATTTTAAGCCCAACATCATGACTTTAACAACACACACTATACACACTACTGCAGGTTAAAGTGGACCAACTCCAAACAGACTTTAAACAATCTCTACAATTACGATCACCCCCTCCAACCTTGAATGAATCCATGAATATGATGCAAAAGCACTTTTCTGTTTCTATTAAATCTATACCCTGTAAAAGTTAGCACTCCAACACACTGGACGCCAAATTTTTGTCAGAGAAGAAAGAAAGCACAGTTTTTCCAAGTCGATAAAAAATTCTAAAACTCAATAAATTAATCTAATCCAATATCTGTCTACATGACTGTGATCTGAAATGTTTTGGCGAGGGCTATGAGACAGAGTGGAAGAGGCCTGGGATGGATAGTTTCTCCGACAGAAGGAGCTGAGTGTTTATGCCGAGCCGTTCCCTGACAGGAACCATGTCCTTCCCCTCCTCTTCCTCCTCTGCCACTGAACATTAAAGTGCTCCTAATCCTTCCTCCAGGTTTCCCGCCAGCCTCCTCTCCCCCCCTCCCTGGAGACACTTAATGAAGCTGGAACTATGTAGAAAACTGTAAATGAGATTATGTAATGGCTACTGTGTTTGTACATTATCGCCGCAGAATCTCTCCATACTGTGAAGGACAGATTCGCCTGGCCAATACGTTGTGGTTGCTATGCCAACGCTCACAGTAACCAGGCAGCTCGCTGGCAAACCTTCCCGCTCTACTCTGAAGAATATTTATGACTGAGGAGAAAACTTTTCACTCTACACATGCATGAGTAGCTGCAGAACAGACTCACAAACCCCTCCGGGCTCATGCTTCGGTTTTATTTGGATTTTTTTATCTGTCACTTAGCCTTTATCGATTCAGGAGACGGAGTTTGGTGCACATTCATGCCACATGGGAGCTGTGGAGTACAACTTCAGCCCTGTGCAGGGAGGAGGGAGAGGGCTTGCTCGAGGGCACGCTGCCAGGAAGTGTTGAAGGACGAGTGAAAAGCATTACAAAGAATCAGAGCAGCCAATGTGTTCCTGACGACCTGTTCGGGACAGAGTGTTTTGTCTGTTTCCATCTTAATTCAGCTCATCAGTGAACTAAACTCTGCTGGTTCAGGCACCAATAGGACGACAGCGTTGCAACAGATGTAGTTTAGTCTGAATCAGCAGGAGTTTGTAAAACCTGCAATGGTTGACATGGTCTGCCACATCACAGAATTCAACCAGCACTTGTCTACAGGAAGTGTTCACATCAAAGTTTACCTGATGGTTGAGTTGGATTAAAGTCAAATCACTTCCCACCTACAGGAACACGACCGCTCCAGAGTAGAGCCAAACACTTATTAACTGTGCAATTACATAATCACAAAAGGCTGTAATTTTATGGTCCAGTGCATGTCTGTGTGAGGGATACAGAGGAAACCAAGATAAATAAGTAACAGTTTTCTAAGTTTTTGTACTTTATATTAGAGAGAAAAGATACACTATCCAACCAAGCAAGTAAAGGCTAATCACAGTCAAAATATTGTCCAGACCGCTTCCTCTAAAGGGTTTTGATGTGGTTGTTTTGGTCTCAAGACCTGCTCAAATGAAACAGACCAAGATGGAAAATGGAGTCTGATTTAATCTGAACAGAAAGCATTTAATCTACTGGTTTTAGAATTTTCTAAAACATTCTAATTATGTTAACATCAACCTCTTGGCACATTTATTTTTTTTAAAGTTGGATTAAGAAAAACTGACACTACAGCTATTGTTTGAACATTATCCAACTATGAATTTAACTACAAAGGTGACAAATCAGTAGTCATGTCCATAGTCTTGTATTTTTATTCCCTTTACTCTCTTTTCCCACATTCTCTGTTAGTCTCCAAAGGCTATGTTAAGACAGAAAGCTCTCAAAAATTAATTTACTGACACAGTTATATGCAGTGGAAAAAGTAAACGGTTTATACTACTTTGAAGTCTGAATGCGCTGCCTCTCAGCCAATCAGGACCAAGCTCTGTACATCCACAGTAAGAACACACACTCCTGCAAAACTGCAAAAGGTTGATCTATTTAATTACACACCAATAAATAAACATCTTACTAATGGCATGGCAGCCGGTTCTGTCACACCAAACACCAAAACAGATGGTGTGAACGCATACAGCGGTGGCGGCGTGTTCCTGCATGTTCGACACTGATACACACAACCAGAGGATGTGCAGAAAAGATTTAACACATTTATCTTATTCACTAAATCCACAGGCGTATTTTATAGTGAGTGGTAAAATGAAGGAACACAGACAGTCTATAATGACACCTCTGGGTAAATATTTGTGTAAAGTAACCTATGTTTAAGGTTTCACATACTTAATTTTATAAAATTTTTTAATCCACATTTAAGACATTGCTTCAGCTACATCTTTGTGTAATCAAACATTGCTGATAAACATAAGGATAAGCAGCAAGTTGTTAGCCTCATAGCATAATTGACTGAGTCCTATTTTTGGCCAAATTGTTTTATCTGCGTAATTTGATTCATTTTGCATCGCTGGCTATATCAGTGTTTTTCAACCTTGGAGTCGCGACCCCATGTGGGGTTAGCTGAAATTCAAATGGGGTCGCCTGAAATTTCTAGTAATTCATAAAAATTAAAAAAAAAATTACTAATAAAAATATTTTTTAATGATTCAATATATATTTCATTATAATTAAAACAGGACACACTTTTCCTAATAAAAATCTAATTCAAATAAAATACAGGATACAACATCGAAGAGGACATATCTTGATTGACCTGATCATGTGACCGTGTGTGTTACTACGCTTCAACCTGCCCGGACACAGTCGCAGTCAGAAAACTGGATCGAACAGAGAATGGAACCAAGATTTCTTAAATGACAACTAACAAACTGAGAAAATCTGATGTTGAGAAGCATTCTTGGAACCATTAATATAAAGGGTCATGTTTATGGGCTGTTCAATTGAACTACTGCAGGAAATCATGTGGCTTGATAATTATTTCCAAAGCA
>JAPTMW010000016.1:29955311-29966181 GCA_029822955.1 Ostorhinchus angustatus | reverse complement strand
TCAACAACATGATTTGTCACTGACACTGGGAAGCATCTTACTCAATCTGTTGTTGTAATTACTCCAATAGAGTTAACGTATTTTTACACTGCATAATTAACACTCATAAATTTATTGTGTATGTAATAATTGCACCTGGTCAAAGGTGATCACTGATGTATAAATGATCTTCTTGCTTTATGCCTTTTTAAGTAAAAATCAGGTATTTTTCTATATTTAATTTACTGATCATGCAGATCTTCATAAAAGCTCAAAGTAAATTCAAGGGTTGTTGAATCAAAACAGAGATGAATTAATGTTGCAGAAGATGACAGTGTTTTCATGTTCACTATGGAGTCTCTGAATGTCCAAATAGGTCATATCTGATGGGAAAAAAAGAGAAACTGCATTTTATTTGAATTATTTCAATATATTGATAGGATTAGTGGTTTAAATGTTATTAAACATGTTAGATCAGTAGGTGCTTGTGGTCGCTGGTGACTGTTGAGGCCTTTGAGAGTTAAAAGATGCATTTCATTCCAGAACCATGACCTCTTCACATCAGAAACTGATACTGGCCAAGTTTTAAAAAAGCAACGTGAATAGGCAACCTTGTGTATCTGCAATCAGGATGTCCAAGTCTAATAAAAAAGAATGGAATTGAATCCATGAAAAAGCTAGTGAGGCCAGTGTTTGGTGACTGAAAATGGATCCAAATGCCATCGAGGCCTCTGCGTATTTACGACAGAGGAAAGAATATCAGCTGAAAGTCACAGCAATGCAGGAAAGGATATTTCTTCATTGCTAAAAGGATAGTAATCTAATAAATTCACCCAAAGATGACATGTCATGCTTGTCCTTTTGAGCATTTTGAAATATTCCACTTCATTCCACAAGAACAATTCATTAAATTACTATAGTGTCACTTTACTTTCTCAGGGATGTTCATACACAGATGTCTTAAAATGTCTAAATATTTACTGGAACTTTTTTTTTTTTTGCTCAAAGTGTCTTTATTACACATTAAGTCATCCACAAAAGCATAATACAGTCATCACTTTTTTTATACCCAAAACCTTGAACACTCCCACCCTGCTACACCATAAAAAAGAAGATAATTAATTTAAAAATAATAACAAATAAATACACAAATAAATAAATAAACAATAAGAGACTCAGATATTAGTCACAGAGTAGTATTAATTAGACTACTCTGGAATAAGTGAGGGATCTACCTCTTTTATGTGATTCTAAACAGGTTGCCAGGTACTAAAAAAACCTAATATCCAATTTTTTTTTAATGTTAAATGATGTAAAAGATCCAGAAACCAAGATTTACAGTAAATGTTGGAGGCTGTTTATCTTTCCATTTAAGGAATATTAGTCTATGAGCTAGAAGAGTGGTAAAGGAAATCAAATTTTAATAGTTTGAATTAAAATGAAAAGAATGTGATGTAATGCCAAATATTGCAATTGGTGCCTCAGGTTCAATATGAGACTCTAATATATCAAGAAGAAATGTAAACATAGACGGCCAAAAATTTTTTCAGTTACAAACAAAACCAAAACATATGAGACAGTGTAGCTGGTTCAGCTTCAAGTAGGATTCAAGTTTGAGTTTGAAGTTTTGCCACCTTCACTTCAGACCAATGCAGTCTGTGAACCACTTTGAATTAAATTACTCTATGTTTTAAGCAGATTGAGGATGAATGAATGTTGTGAAGTATATATTGCCATACATCTTCAGAATATTTACTTTAAATGAACAAATAATTACAATATTCTGACTTTTTTGGTCCGGTTTCTGCATTTCTACTGTTATTGCACTGTCCACAAATATTCAGAAATGTATACAAAACAAAAAGGCAATACTGTAATAGGACAGAACCTCTTTGACACTATAAAGTCACGTTTTTGTTTTTTGTTTTTTTTATGGTTGTGGTCTAATTACATTGCACATACTCTTCTCTACACTGTGGATTGAGAAACCTGCAATTATTTTGACCAGTTAAAAATCTGGTGCCGTATGTAACACATTTAGTCTGGATTCTTTAGTGGTTTGTTCTCATCTCAAAATATCGGACTCATTTAAGTGAACAATAAAAAATGAATACATAATGGAAACACTTTTTTTTAAACCACTAAATGAACATGATTGAAGTGTTATTGGATCAGATTCCTGCTAAACTTTGGATACAAAACCAACTACAATGTGTTTTCTGTGGAAACTGTCTCTTTCTTTCACAGTGATACAGTTGTTTCCTTTAGTCTTGTTATGAGCGCTGTATATTTTCTGAAATGAAGTTTGCATCCAAATAAATTAAAGACAGACATTATCATGGACTCTACATGTGAGGGTTTTAGCTGAGCTTTTATGCAATGGCTGTTAAGTGATTTTAAAAGCTTGCTTGCATAAATTTTTTTCTTTCATCAACTTATTTTTATTGTGCTATTGAATTATTTTTATTACCATTACTTCTATATATTTTTCTCTTTGTATGTCAGAAAGTTACTCTTGGTGTGAAACAATAAAAGGTGAATTCATGTCTTACTACAAAATCGTTCAAAAAGTTCTTTAACATTGGTGGAAAGTATTCTTCAGTTTTGAAACAGTAATTATCCAGTTAATTATCATAGCCTGATTAAAGAAATACTTAATTTATCCTTGTGACGAGGAGTTTGGATATTAACATAATATAACAAATGTAAAATGATTTTAAGCCAAATAATAACATTACACCATTTATTTAGAACTATACACAAAGTTGAATTAGACTAATTTTGCTTATTGTAAAAAAAAAACAACAACAACTACACAGAGTTCTGAATTGTAACAATACTTATTGTACGTCTAAGTATTTTTTTTAACACTGTAACAACCACTCATACAAATGATCATTTTGTTTATTATGTAATATCACCAAAAAAAAAAAAAAACCCTTCAAGTTAAATGGGTCAAATTGCAAGATTCTCTGCAATTTGACAGCAAGTGTACAAATATGCACTTGGCTAAATGTAAAGCACTCTCCAAGACTTTTTTGTTGTTCTGGACTGTCTGTATACATCCATGCGTCAGTAGACAAGCACAGTGTGATATTTTCTATTGTTCATGGGTGTTAAACCCATGAGTAGAGTGACACAGTGTGGTAGAAACTGGTATCTGCTTCACCACTTTAAGCTCAAAGCCTACTGTGTAGCTTATGTAGACCTATAACCCACAGTCTCCTACACGCCCATACTTTACCAATAGGTAGGTTACAAAGATGTGGACCAACATTCAATAAAATATAGATTTATAATATTCACACGCGCCATGTAAAAATTCTGCTTCATAATAATAATTATAATAATTATAATAATAATAATAATAATGTAGAGAATTGCGTATAAATTAGCTTATTTATAATTTTTGTCAAACATTACTTAACCTACTTTCAATCATGTACGAAGTCGCATTAAACTTGTAAGATTGTGGTCTCTTACGGTTTTTTTTTTTTTTGGCTTAATTTGTCTGCTCAGACTAGTGCCTCCGTTATCTTTTATTAGTGACACGTCCATCGGCTGTAATAATGATAGATGCTGCATGACCTGCTGCTCTACTGTAAAATGCATACAAGGCAAGCCCGTGCAGGGCTGTCCAAGAAACCCCATCGACGAGACAAAACTCGAGGCGTGAACGTGGCAGCCATTTTACATCATCAAGAGTGAATGACTGAAGCCGGACCAGTGCCGGGAGTTTTACACTTTTTCTGTCTTTTAAATATCACATTTATCTTCCTAAATAATCAACACCATACACGTTGGTGATCCAGCGGCAGGTAGGGCGAATGCTACTAATTGGTCACGTGATTGTTACTTAATTGATTGCTAAAAAGACTGAATCGTGCGGTGCTGTTTCAAACAATGTGGAAACTGGTGGTGGTTGGGAACGAGTTCTCCAGACCGGCTTTTTGAAAATGGACTCTTCCTATGTGGCGGCACGTTGACAAACCACGCATCTAGCAGGCTAAACCTCTAGCTTTCAAGGCCTCTTTTACTCTAATTAAAATTTAAAGCCATACTTTGGCTATTGATTTAGTCCACAGCGACAAATGACGTTGTAACAATGGCCTCACTGAAATTCCGTTCGAATTAGCATGCTAGCTTAAGCTAGCCTATTTTGACAGATCATGGAATTGACAAGCTCATTGTCATTGTATGCTAACAGTAGCTCGCTGGCAAAAGCCTGTTATCATGGGAAAGTCTGGCATTTCAACCTTACAAATATACGCACGTACACGTTTTTATCTCAGTAGAATACTGACTACAGGTGCAGTCATAGAAAACGTACACTAGCGTGTCATGTTATTGTATCGATGAAGGTCCTCAGTTAGCTTGATTGCTTATTGCTCTAGCTTTGCGAACTAGCCCGTTAGCTGGCTAACGCTAGCCTCAACGTGTGCGGGTCTGTCCATACCCGCTAATTCTAACGTTAAACTTAATGTTATTTTTATAGAACAGAGTTTGTACCGGATAAAGTTGCAGACATTACAGATTCAAAATAAGACTGATGTTTTTGTTTGATCACAAGAGCTGCATCTATATAGAAATGTTTTCAGTCAAAGAGAAAGCACGTGCTTTCGAAATGGATGTGATCGATTAGCTGACATTTCAAGGTATTGGTAGCATTACATCTAGACGCTAATATTAGCCAAGGGTAACATTGGCTAAGTTAACGTTAGGCCAAAACAAAGACTGCCCTCCACAATTTGCTGAGGCCAGCGTTGCCGGATACAGTAACGTGAATAGAGAAGAGTTAGAGCTGCTTTGCACAAGAAATGTCAGACCAAGTCTCTACAAACAAGCGGAGAGTGATATTGAGGGTCGTTGGTAACGTAGTTATAACTGGTTGCCTTAGTGTCACAATTTGTGCTGTCAAAGTGTCAGTAAACATAATGCTAAAGGGTGCATAGTTGCTCACTGGTCAGCCACCGGAAACCGGGGCTCACTCTCAGATGGAACACGTGTATCAGCTATCTAGCCTGTGCTGAAGTCAGCAGTGAGAAGGTAAGCTAACATGTAATTTAGCGACCAAAGCAGACAAGGCTTCTGCACCAGCAGCGACCAAGAGGTATAGCATTAGCAAGTGAATTTGCCTCCATTTACAGAAACCTCTTGCTGTGATTGGAAAAGTTTGTCACTAGGACGCAAGTCTAATAGTCTTAAGTTTTACTTTTATATGATGCCTGTTTATTGATGGGATTTGGTATGTGCATTGTCTGGCCTGTGCATAATGTGATAATTTCTGTGTCAACTGCCCATATGTAGGTTTTTGGGGCTTCTGCCTCATGCAGGCTGAGAGCTACAAGTGTTGAGTCCGGATAGTGAAAAGTCTCCAGACTGGTAAATACTAAATATCCAAACTCGTTTTCCATGGGTGACATCCAAAACATGGATTAAAATTTGCACTGGATAGATTGACAGTGGTACTCCGCTATAAATCATAAATGGTCAAACCAGTTCTTACTAAAGAATTAAACCATTTTGCCTGTTAAGTCTGAGACTTTGCACTCTCCTGAACACATCCCCAGTCTTGCCCTTGACCCAGGATTAATTTGGCTCATTGCATTTACACAGATTTCTGGAGACATGGCCACAGAACATATTAATGGAAATGGTCCAGAAGAACCAATGGACACCTCTGCTGCAGTTACCCATTCTGAGCACTTCCAGACTTTATTAGAAGCTGGTTTACCACAGAAAGTTGCTGAAAAACTAGATGAAATTTACATAGCAGGTAAGGCACAGTGAATACACTTGCATATTAAAATATGCAAATTTTTGTTTTATCAATTCTTTTGCATGTACTGTCATTTTATCACCTTTTTGAATGGGGGAATTGGGTTCCTGAAGCAACTTTTTGTGGTTTCCTACCAAAATGGGTACTGCAGTGCTTCAAAATATTAAATTACACATTACTAGAGTGAAAATGTGTAAATGATTGCAGCATTTGCATTCCCACCATGGTTGCATGAAGTCTGGTGTCAGGGCGAGTGAATTTTCCTCTCCCTGGGAGTGTCTTGGTGAGCCTGTCCACTCTCCCCATTCATGAAATTAATTTGCATTCCATAACTGCTGAGGAAAGAACTTTTGCAAATGTGTTCATTTAGATGCAGTTAAAATATCTCTTGCTTTTGGTGATTTCCTTTTGAAGTTTCTGTAGGGGAGAGTCAGTCCAAATCTTCGAGGTCATTTTAGGACTCATTTTGGTCAGTCAGATCTAAAAAAAATACTGGTCTGGCCTTTTCAGCCAGATGGGAGTGAGGCAGAAACAATGGCAGCAGCTGTCTGGTGTGTGGCTGCATGGGACAGGTGACGGCCCCTTCATAGAGGAGAATGCAGACTGGCTCATTAGAAACTCCCAGCCACAGTCCAGAGGGCCACTGGCATATCGAGTTGCACTTTCACATCTGTTGTGATTAGTTCTGCACAAACCTGCTGGTTGTAGAATAAAGTCCAGCATGTCTAATGACTATAGCCTAATTAGTTTAGGCCTGTCCCACCCCTCACTTGTAATTGTAGTAATTGCTCTTGAACCTCAATTATATAAATATTTTTATGCAGTGTAACTTGCATGCAAATGCTTCTTCCCAATGAATTCCATAGTACTTTAATGTCTGCATGAAATGTGAAATGATCCTTTGTCTTCCTGTTAGTAGTTCACCTCTTCTGTGTGTGATTTGTCCTTTTCAATAGGTTTGGTGTCACACAGTGACTTAGATGATCGAGCGATTGAAGCTCTGAAAGAATTCAACGAGGAAGGTGCTCTGCAAGTCCTGTTGCAATTTAAGGACAGCGACCTCTCACATGTTCAGGTATGAACTTGGTAACTTTGTATACTACTTAATCAACTTGGATGTTGCGTGCCAACTTTTCACAGAGTGAATGGTTATACCCTGCATGTTGCAATTTATGATAGTTTTTTTTGTTTGTTTGTTTCACAATAGCTTTTAGACATTTCTGGTCCTATCTAAGTAAGACTTGACTGTCTTGGGTAACTGCTTAGACTTTAAAGTCAAACTAAAATTGTGGTGTCGTACTGATGAAGTTGTTTAATTCTCCTTAATGTTTTTTCTGTTTCATTTAGAACAAAAGTGCCTTTCTTTGTGGCGTGATGAAGACGTACAGACAGAGAGAGAAACAAGGGACCAAAGTGTCAGACACTAATAAAGGACCAGATGAAGCCAAAATCAAAGTGAGAACTAATCCATTGTTTAACAGTGATGCTAAAACTTATTTTTATACTAGAACATGTGCGATTAATGTTACAGTTTACATCTTTTACTGTGAATTTTACTTGGACAAAGTTATTTGATCTAACTCTGATTTTTTTTTTCATATTTCAGGCTTTGCTGGATAGGACTGGCTACACACTTGATGTGACAACAGGCCAGCGGAAGTATGGTGGTCCCCCGCCAGAGTCTGCCCATTCTGGGGCACAGCCCACTATTGGTACAGAGGTAAGCAGGGGAGTGTGAGTGACAGTCTAGTATAGCTATTAATGTATGCAATTGGCAATAATTGAGAGGTTTCACTCTCTCTAGCTCATCCACATGAATAGTAAATGTCTAATTCATAGATTAAACATGACATTAAACCAGCATCGAGTATATTCATATGGTGTCCAAATGATGAAACTCTTTTTCTTCTGTAGTAACCATGGTTACAATGATAGCTTACCGCTAAGAGCTGACTGGATGCCTTAACCTAAATGCTGTCAATCCCTTATTTAAACTCTCTATCTCAAATTATTTTCTTACATGATAATATTTTATTTGTCAATCTGGCAGATATTTGTAGGCAAAATCCCCAGAGATCTCTTTGAGGATGAACTGGTTCCACTGTTTGAGAAAGCTGGCCCCATCTGGGACTTGCGCCTGATGATGGATCCTCTCAGTGGCCTGAACAGAGGCTACGCCTTTGTCACTTTCTGCACTAAAGAAGCTGCACAGCAAGCTGTCAAATTGGTATGTTCTCTGTCCTGCAGTTATAACCACAACGTAGTAGTCAAGAATACAAGAAGTTAATGTATCATTTATTTCCCTTAAACATATGTGTCAATGTTACCATGTTAATGACATTTGTGCAGCCTGACATCCATTTAGTTGACCCTGCTCCCTTTTTTGTCTCTTGCTTACACTATCCTCCATTCTTCTGCAGTGCAACAACAATGAAATTCGACCGGGTAAACACATCGGCGTGTGCATCTCTGTGGCCAATAATAGACTGTTTGTTGGCTCCATCCCTAAGAGTAAAACAAAAGAGCAAATTGTTGAAGAATTTGCAAAAGTCACAGGTGAGTAGGCAACATCATTTGATGTTTCATTCAAAAATATTTTCAGAAATGGATTCTTTAGAGTTCCATATGCGCTTAAATGTTAAACTACTCACGTCAATAGCTCTGCATTAAAGAGTTGTAATACTAGAACCATCTGAAGGCATGATAGGAATGATTTCTTTAAACATGTGATGTTTGTGTCCAAATGATGACCTCATTACTATGCTGGAGTGACTCATGTTACTGTGAGAGCTTACCGCTAAGATCTGACTGGACACCTATGCAATGTTATGACACAAGATATTTATACAACACATCTCATTGTAACTGTAAACCATGCTGAAGAAATTACCAAACTATTCCAGTAAAGTTTCATCTTATGCAGTCCTTTGTTGAAATACAGGTGGTTGTTGATTGGTAGGTCTGTGCCTTTAAGCATGATTTCTGTTGAAATAAGTTAACCACCTCCTGTCCTGTTTTGTTCTTCTTCTTGTTCCTGCAGAGGGTCTAAACGATGTCATATTGTACCACCAGCCAGATGACAAGAAGAAGAACAGAGGCTTTTGCTTCCTGGAGTATGAGGACCACAAGACAGCAGCCCAGGCCCGCCGCAGGCTGATGAGTGGGAAGGTGAAGGTGTGGGGTAATGTCGTCACGGTGGAGTGGGCTGATCCCATTGAAGACCCTGATCCAGAGGTGATGGCCAAGGTAAGGCTTAAAGATAATAGGTCATCTATAGGAGGCAGTGATTGTCATTACTTTTTTTTTTTTAACGATTTGAATGGGTTATCTGGTAGAGAAAGCTAAAGGGCAGTTGGGGAACTTGAACTTTAATTTCCAACAGGATCCCAACATTTAACCGAATGAAAAACATGAAATGTACATTTGTAAAAAGAAGTTGCTGTAATGTGTATTGTGGTACACAGTTGGAAGATAAAAATAAACATTATTCCGCCCACAGAAAAGAAATGATTGTTTCATCTCTAGTCCAATTTTGTAGGGTAGTATTTAGATAATGATGTATAAAGTAGCAGAAGGCAAGCATCATCGTCTCACCTGAATTTGTTTTTTTTTTTTCTAATGCAACTGCCTTTCCAAATTTTTCATTTCCAGGTTAAGGTGCTGTTTGTGAGGAACTTGGCAAGCACTGTTACGGAGGAGATACTTGAAAAGGCCTTTAGTCAGTTTGGCAAACTGGAACGGGTGAAAAAATTGAAAGACTACGCCTTCATCCACTTTGAAGAACGAGATGGTGCTGTGAAGGTACAGAAGAATAAAAATATTTCTCTTGAACGTGTGCTTAAGTTTGTCAGTGCAGGCCATCCGGAATTGAATGTTTTAATCTTGATCAATTTCACAGGCTTTGGCTGATCTCAATGGAAAAGACCTTGAGGGAGAGCACATTGAAATCGTCTTTGCCAAGCCCCCTGACCAGAAGAGGAAAGAACGCAAAGCCCAGAGACAGGCTGCTAAAACACAAATGTAAGTGATGAAACGCAGCCTTCTTACCCTATAGGACAGATGAAAAAATGTAAATGTTGATGTAAAGCAGAATATGTTGATGCTGAATCTGTGTCGTGTCACAGGTATGATGAATACTACTATTATGGGCCTCCCCACATGCCACCACCCACAAGAGGCCGAGGACGAGGTGGACGGGGAGGGTATTCTTACCCACCTGATTATTACAGCTATGAAGACTATTATGATTACTATGGATATGATTACCACAACTACCGGGGTGGCTACGACGACCCGTACTACGGCTATGAAGACTTCCAGGGCTCTGGGAGAGGCCGAGGAGCCAGGGGAGGAATCCGCGGCAGCACCAGTCAGACCAGAGGCCGCGGTGTCGTCACACCGAGGGGCCGAATGGGATTCTCCCAGCGAGGAGGCCCTGGAACAAGCAGAGGTAAATATAATGCAGGGAGAATTTGTCTGTTTTTGAAGGTAATTAAGGGATAATGTGGTAATTGTATCTTCATAGATGATAACTGTTCTCACACATATCACATCTTCTCCGGTTTCCTTAGTCATGTGCATGGTATGACTGATGTAGTAGATGCAGCGGATGTGAACTGAAAGTTTCATTTCACACTAACTGTTATCTGTAAATCAGTTGCTGATTGATCAATGACCGGTAGTAACTCTGTGAAATACCATTTGGGATTTTCACAAGTACTTTAAGGTTAATCACAGATAGAACTGCAGCAATGAGGCCAGTACTTGCCAACTATTTAATTGTGAACCATTGTGATGATCTTAATGAGGAAAAAGAAGTTGAAATTCTCTGATTCCTAGTTAAATATTTTTTATTCCCATGACAAACTGTATATGAAGACACTAGTAGCTTTTGGAAACACTAGTCAACATTTTTCACTATTTACTGACAATTTAGTCATTAATTAATGGAAGAAATGGTGATTGTATTAGTCACCAGTAAAAATCATCCCTAATCACAACATTATTCACATTTGCAAGAGAGGAAAAAAACTAACAAGTTGACTGTACTAAAATGCATCTCTTGTCATTGTTCCAGCAGGGAAGCGGGGCCGAGGACGGTCCTGACCTGTC
>JAPTMW010000016.1:29692232-29702331 GCA_029822955.1 Ostorhinchus angustatus | reverse complement strand
AGGTTGCAGAAACAAAACAAGATGGCACAGTTTTAAACAATAATATGAATAAAACAAATAATAATCGAAGCAAAATCTTAGATTTATACTGATAATTGGATTATTTTATCCTAATATTTTATATGTATCGAATACATTAGTTTTAAACATCCTTTTAAATGTAGTGACTGATGTGCATGTTCTTAGATCTTTATCAAACACTATTCAGATTATTGTGGATATATGGTGTTATCATCAGTAACCAATATGAGAACTTCTTTTACATAATAACCTGACAAAGATGCTCACTCTCTTAATTCAAGTCATTTTCATTTTAATTGTGTGTGAGTCACATTTTTAGTAGTTATTCTTAATCGCTAAGTGAAGTCGTACTGTCTAGTGCACTGATGTCAGTCTCATTCAGGATAAATACAGTTTATTATTAAAATCTAAAACATCTTTGCCAGAGTTCTGAATGTGCGTATACAAATACAATGACTAATACACCAACATCAGGGTTTAATTTCTCCTTGATTTACGCACATGGTTTGTGTATTTGTATTATCTGTGTCATATTAATCCAGATTTGAGAACAGACAACAGCTACAATGAGAAGACTTCAAACAAAACAAATTCAGAGGCAACATGTGGGTTGTAAACATCAGAGGCCTGTGTGCCTGGGACGCTGGTGGCTCAGGTGTAACAGGTGGCCTTTACCTCCTAATGAGCAGCTCTCCCTCTGGGCAACACTATCAGTGCACCTGCTGCTGCTCTCTTTATTTATTCATGCCTCTGTACATGGGGTCTCTCATGTTTCTCACATTTTACACATTGTTCTGCTAACGCCTTTTTGCCTTAAACTGCAGCTTAGACAGACAGGTGACAAAGTGACAGAGGTTATGGAGGGGTATTCTTGTTGTCTGCACTCTGGTGTTCTTTTAAAAACATCCATGTGTAGATTTATTATGCAGGCTCTTATATAAGTGAAGATCAGTCTCTGGGGATTTTGGTAAACAACACTCAATTTGTGACCCACTCAGTGTAATTCTTTCATCAACATGCAGCGCCACACGAAAGCAAAACCAGCACCAACATTGCCACAGCTCCCATGTTCCCTGTTGGATTCTCTGCGCTTGTAAATGGGCAGCCATGTTGTGTGTTTACGTGTGTTTACGTGTGTTTGTGTGCGGTGACCTACCTTGCCCCTCTGGTTCAGTGGTTCTATGGTGAGCGTGTCGGCTCCTATGTCAACGATCATCCCCAGCTGGAACCCGTCTGTGGGGTGGGGCGCCCACACTGGCTTCCCATCCTCCATGGTTTACCTGTAGTCTGCACGGCTGCACAACTGGCAATAGGGAAAAGACGAAACAAGAATACAGGAGAGCATATATGTACTGTAAAATACATATGCAAAGTAGAGTTTTGCATGTAACCTGAAGGACTTCGTAATTTGCTTCTGGAGAAAGCTGCACTCACGCTTGTTTCCCAATGCTATAAAATGCTTTTTTGTCTTTTAGTAATATACACAGCCTTCACTGGTGTAAAGCTGTGAATACATGGGTGATTTTACAATGTTTAGATCATTACTTTCATGGTGCATTAATTTTATGTTCCTGCATCCGTTCATATCATTATTACCTTGTTAAACATCATCCCCATATCACGTGAGTTCTGCTTAACCCTTTATCGAGCATGTGACTGTTTTTGGTAATTTCCTCAAACATTAAATATGGGGCCAATCCCGTGCATCAGTGGGGTCCAGAAGCATGTTGGTTTTTACATAATTATACAGTGATTCAGAGAGATTTTATGGATATTTCGAAGCTGTAAATAGTCAATATGAGTGATTTTTGTCAGTTTATGAACTTATAACAGTTGTTTTATTGCATGTGTTTACTTTTTAGCAAGTGCTGCTCAGATGTTTTAAAGCAAAAGGAGGTAGATGACGATGTCTAATAACACACCAAGGTTGAAATTTTAAAGTATTTCAATGAGTGCCCTATAAAGGGTTAAACGGGTGTAACAGACCCACAAGTGAACGTCCACAAAAGCACATAAAAAAAATATCACCAGCTGCATTTATCCACTACAGTCGCGGAAAAAATTATTTGACCACCCTTGTTTTCTTCAATTTCTCGTTCATTTTAATGCAACTAAAGGTACATTTGTTTGGACAAATATGATGATAACAACAAAAATAGCTCATAAGAGTTTCATTTCAGAGCTGATATCTATCCATTTTCCATGATTTTCTTGATAATAACCAAAATCACTTCAGTTCTTGCATCAATATCTATGTCACTGTACTGACAAAAATAGTGCTATTATTCATTCCATGTTTTCTTTTCTGTCTGTTTTAGTCACATGATACGCACAGGAGTTAGCACTTGATTGCATAACTATTGTTTTTGATGACTTTTTTCGGCAACTGTATTTACAAAGTGTGATGGAAACCTGGCCCCTTTGCTTTTGACTGCCGTGCTATCCATTTGCGTGTTTTTCCTCTTACTGATCTTGTAATGGGGGATTTTCCAATTGACCATGACTGGAGGGATTCCAGTCCAATCCCTAGTGAAGACAACATTACCCCTAGTGACCCGACATCTGAAGTCTGTCATTTAATGTTTGGGCTGTGCAGTAAATGGATTAATCTGAGACAATCAAGCTACTCAAATTTGGGGAACTTGCAATGGCCACCAGGCAAAATAGACAATGGAAAGCACCACTACCACTACTATAGCTGACCATTACCTTTAAAGTGGAAGTCTAACTTTTGCGATGTTTGGCTGAAATATAAACACTGAAGCTTGGTTATTTGATTGCCTTAACCCCTTGCTGGTGACTCCAAAATATAGCTTCTGCATTCATTCATTCATTTTCTGAACCCATTTTATCCTCACTAGGGTCACAGGGGTCGCTGGAGCCTATCCCAGCCACTTATGGGTGAAAGCGAGGTACACCCTGGACATGTCATCAGCTCATCGCAGTCACTTTCACATTCCCACCTATGGACAATTTAGATAAACCGATGAACCTATCAGTGCATGTCTTTGGATGGTGGCAGTTATATGAGATACATTTCCTTTTATCTGTTCAAAATGGTTCTTCAACAACCTCACAGTTCCTCAAAGCAAAAGTGCTGATGTTGTAGTTGAGTATCCACTTAGCTTCATGGATTGAGGTCAAATGTCGGCGAGTTTAGGTCCTGCTAACTGCTCATGCACCTTTTGACCAGGACTTAAGAGTTCAATAGGTACGTCTAGTTCGCATCAGAGTGGGTCGAACCTCGGATAACACTTCTATCGATGGCTTATAAGAAGGCCGGGCAGCAAAGATTGGTGATTATTTAACATTGTTGGTTGGATAATATTAGTAAGAGAGCTACTGCTTTTACTTGTAGAGCCCAGACCAAAGTATTTTACTACTCTGTACAGTATATTAACCCTTTAATGCATGGTGTCGCTCAAACTTTACTTAAAACCATAATATTTGCATTAACTACTCCTAATTAGCCATTTTTGGTCTAGATAGTTCTACAAACCAAAATAATTACATGGATTGTCTGTTATATCCGCTACACTTCACCTAAATCAATCATATGTTAGCTTTACGAAGAGAGGCTTTTGCACACTATGTTATAATTAAAGTTGTGCTTACATACAAATGGTCAGTTGTAATATATGTATCTCACTCATTTATCCAATCAGACTAATGAGTCCGATTTTAGTCATTTTTGGGAGATATAATCATATTCAGTTTTCTAATAATTCATGCATGAAATAACTTAAGTGAAAGGGCATCTATGAATTTCTCTTGGCATATTGTAGCTAACAGTAATAATATAACCGCATTGCAAACTTAAACAAAGCTGCACTATTTTCTAAAGCATTACAGTTCATGATTTAATGGTAAATTGTTTGCACAGAAAGCGACTCTAAGGTAAGATAATTGGTATGCTGGTATTGTAACTTCATGTTACACGGTCCATGTGTTTTTAGGACATTCACCTCTGTTTAGTCAGAGCAGGCCACCAGCCAAGTAGACATTTCACACATCAAATAACTGACCGACTGCCAAAAAACAATTTACACACAGAGTGACTTAATGGCTGCTCGTACAAGCAATTTATTAAGACACTAAAGCCCATAAAGCAGAGGTCACAAACATGCGGCCCGGGGGCCAAATCCGGCCCGCCAAAGGGTCCATGGGATGAATTTGTGAAATGCAAAAATTACACTGAAGATATGAATCATTTTAGTTCAGGTTCCACATACAGACCAATTTAATTTCAAGTGGGTTGGAACCATAAAATACTATCATAATAACATGTAAATACTCACAACTCCAAATTTTTCTCTTTGTAAATGTAAACATGTTTGTGTCATTTTACTGTATTTACACTAAAACAGACTATCATTTCACAAGAACATAAATAACCTGAACAAATATGAACATTTTGAAATGTCTGAAGTGCAAGTTTACCAGTATTCTGCCTGTTATTAAATGTTTTGTCTATTTGTTGATCCATTGTGATCTGTAAGTTGTAATGTACGTGTGCTCTGAGACACAATATTGTTAAAATTGCACTTAGTTTTCTTAAGAAATTTCAGTTTGTTTATGTTATTCACACTGTTTAAAGGATAGATGTTAATATTTTCATTGCATAATAGTACTTTTTTCCCTCTAAAACATAGAGGAAAGTTTGGAGTTGACATTATTCCTATATTATTATGTTATTAGTTCACTGGTCCGGTCCACTTCAGATCAAATTTGGCTTAATGTGGCCCCTAAACTAAAATGAGTTTTACACCCCTGCCATAAAGAGTAGCACAAACTTCTAGTTCTGAATATACAGAATAAAAAAATCACTGTACTTTCCACACATAGACAGTTATATAGCTCAAAGTACACCAGAAGGAGGGAAGATAAGATTACTTTTTCCCCAGTCTGTTATCTTACTACATGAGAGATCAAGGTTGAGTTGATCCTCTACACTACTTCTGTAAGATAAGTGATAATCACAAAGCTTTCCCACACTTCAGTCTGGCTTTAGCTGGTTTGTATCTACAGGAAATACCTTCAGCTCAAACCCAAAGAACCACCAATGGCCTATTCATCTTCACTGGAAAAAATCTAAATCTTACCAAGATCATTTTCACGTGTTCCATTGGCAGATTTTTTTTTTTTTTTGCTTAATTCAATCAAAAAAAAATCTGCCAATAGAGCAAGTAGAAATAATCTTGGTAAGATTTCTTGAAATAAGATTTTCAAGATCTATTTTCTAAAAATAAGCTCTTATATCTCACTGAAAAGTTGCTCTTTAGGTGATTATGTCTTATTTTAAGTGAGATGAGATATTTTGACTAGAAATGAGAAAAATACACTTGGTAAGAGTTAGATTTTTTCTTGTCTTGCTATAAGAAATATTCCAAAAGAAATTTAGATGAACGAATTATTTTTACATGGCAAAAAGGGTCCCAAACATATCCAAATATGGACACAACTGTATATGTGAGAGGGCAGACTATAGGCGCTTCTCACGTGTTTAACAAACCTAATCTGGTATATCACTTTAGGGAGATGGTCTTCAGTAAAGGCCCCACTGTTGAGTGCAAAACCGAGCTCAGTCCCTCATGAGTAACTTTGACTCTGCAGCATTAAATCCTCTTAGAATCTGACCCTAATCCAGACGGAGAGGTGAAACATTTGAAGTCAGATCTCCACATAACAAACACTAGTCAGCGATCAATGGCCAGACGACAGGAATCAGAAGAAGCACAGATACTGTATACAGTAAAGAGAGAAGGAAATGCAGACGTACACACACATGAACACACACAGGATCAGAGTTAAAGCAGGACGCACAAACACGCCTCTGGTTTCCTGCCTCTTGTTTCCTGTTCCCTGCCAGGCGAAAGGACATGGACATGGAAAACACATTGACATGAGCGGTGGGGCCAACAGGATGGAGACACAGGTCACACAGCCAGAAAAGGATCTTAAATATATCATACAGAGGATCCAAGCCAACTTTATTTGTAAACCACTTTAAAATTAACCACAGTGGACTAAACTGCTGTCCAGAAGAACAAATAAAAACCAAAATAACAGAGTAATACAAGAATAGATTAAAACTGTGCATATAACAACTGAAAGGGTTCTATCTGCACTCTTCTCTTTTACTTTATTTTAACTGGTTGATATTTATGTTTTAATGATTATGTTTTAACTGTAATTGTGTGTTTTTAACTAGTCTCTTTTCCATTTTTGTAAAGCACTGTGAATTGCCCTGTGTATGAATTGACACAGATGTAGTAAAAAAAAACAAAAACAAAAAACAACAGTGCTGTACAGTAGAATAAATAAAACCTAAATAGAAGAATAAAAACATAAAAAGCTGGTTTTAAAAGCATATGCAGAGGTAAACATAAAATTACTGAGTTACGATGACTTTTTGAGTTAAAAAAGCCCAGAAAAACACAGAAATCCACCAGAAAATGTCATAATCAAGTGTATTAAACTAACACCATCTGTGTAAGAGTTCTAAAGGTGCTAAGCCTTTTATAAATAAGCCATAATCACCAATGACTGAGTTTGCTAGCAACACTATCCCACAGCAGATGGTAAAAATGGAAGCTAACGGCACAAATGAATGGCAACAGCTACACACAAGTAAGCTACCTGTGCCCTGACTGGGGAAAAAAAGTGCAGAAGAAAAACAAAGTAAAATAAAAAGCAGAAGAAACTTACCAGTGTTATCCTTCAGGGAGTTAAATTCAGTTTATGGACGACGGTAATGGAAGGTGTGTTATTCCTCATACGTGTGTCCGGATGCGACGGTACTCCTGGTAGGTCCTCGCGCAGCAGGACGGAGGCGCGCGGTGCCACAGGGACTGACACTGACAGCCTGCGCTCGAGCTCCGGTGAAGACAGGTGACGTCACGGTGAAGGTGCGTTGAAGGACTGGCCGTAAGATCCGGTATCAGGTACTTTTTTTTTTTTTTTTTTTTTTTTTTTTTTTCAGGACTCATAATGAATCAGCAATGAACTGTACTGTTTTTTAGAGGGAAAAAAACACATTTTGGAGTGTGTTTTTGAAGTTCTGAACGTCTTCCTACTTCTTTTCTAATATGTTATGAAGGCATCACGTGGTTAACAACTAATTTTCCTCAAAATGTAGAATGTTGTAAATATGTATAGCATTTTTCTCTTCTATTTCCACTTCTCTTTATTATATTCTTCTTCTTCACATGTTCAAAATTCATTTCAATACTTGAAATTGCTTTAAAACTGATTTAGACTGCTTCAACATCCATTTTGTGGCTTTTTATTTTCCACTTTTCAGAATATACTGTAGAAACTAAACATATATTAACACAAACATCATATTTTCCTGCTTACACTTACTCTTCAAGCTAAGTATTTTACCTTGCCCATACCCTCAGTGACTCCAGGGACAAACTGGAGTTACAAAACAAACTGCACTATACACCAGACGACTCCACTAGCTGCAAATAAAAGACAGCAAATGTTGCCTTAAGACTCATCAATAATTCACAGAGAGGTAATCTAAAACTTTTGGGGGGATTTTTGAAGGAGACACCCAATCCACTATTGAAAGCCGCCACTGGGTTTGTAAATCTAATTAGGATATCTGATACTTCTGTATTGGGCCATATCTCATTACAGACACATGACAGCATGTAAAAACTAACATGACATTTTTTTTATTAGTAAGTTAGTAATTGCTCGACATCCTAAATAATGCACAACAAAGCTAAATACCACTTGACCATATCAAATAATGACTTCAAGCACAATATATATTTTATTTTTGGACAAAACAATAGATTAATATCAACAACTTCTAATAATAGTGATTTTTTCCCATTACTTTGTATTTTTTCTCCCCTTTATTGTGATTCAAACACATGCTCTCACAGTCACAAATGTAGGCTGACTTTTGTTATGTGAGTATGTGTAATGCTGAACCTTTTTGCACAGGAAAATTGACTTGCAAATGACCTTTCAAGATGCACACCAGTTGGTTTTTGCAGGTGCAGTATTCTGCTTGCACTGTATGGACAATAGCACCATCAAGTGGCCAAACATAAGGAAAGCACCTCTATGTGTATGCAGAGCAGTAATCCAACAGGGAATTAATCACAAGGTACTAATGCAAACAGGGAACAGAAATAATCCTCAAGTAGATGATGATATTCATTAAAATTCATGAACAGCATATTTGTTTGGAATGTAATGACCCACGTAGGCAGACTTAATACAATTTGCACTAATAAATAACCAAAATAAATGCTTAGAACCTGATAATTATTTAAGAGATGTTGCTTTCCTACATGTTTGATACAGTTTGAAGTTAGTCAGTGTATTTTTCCGGCCCCTCTACTGTCAATCACTTGTATACTTTCCCAGCCAATTATCTCTGGGGCTCCAGCTGCTTCAGACTTTATCTGTGAACTGTTTATGAATGTCCTATCACATGCCTTCCATGGTGCCTGTGGAGGAACATGAAATGCTTCAGTAGGACCACCAGTGTTCAAATCTCCTGCAAGTTCTGCAAGTTGGTGATACTGTTTACTTCTGTCTGGAAAATCCATCCTCAGGTAGGCCATCGAGATTTACAAATGCAATTTATGGTTTGGTGAGTGACTTATGTTTCCTAAAACATAGCAGCAAGAATGTTTATTTGTAAAAGATTTTATTAGAATTCAGAATTTACAACTAGGCATGTTCTCTGAAGAAGGTGCATCCTTTCTGTCAGCACACTCAAAGATGAACTATGGGGCATTATTAATGTATTTTTCGCTCACTCTATTCGTCTCACAGCTCTACAGCCTGTTTCAATACATAAAATGAACCAAACACCAATATTTGACAGCACAGGTACCAGCAATGCAGTCAACAAACAGTCATTTATCCATAATAATAATATATAAACAGTAACAAAAACAGGGATTATGCAAATATGTTTGTGTGTATTAATCACATAGTTCATCATCTGAAGCCTTAAATGAACTCTTTTTGGTGACTTCCAAATGATTCTTTCCAGCGTTTTCCTACATTTCATTTACTGACCATGTAGTTGTCAAAAAACAAACAAACTGAAAAACCTCAGAGTAAATTCAAATGTTATATTAAAACAAAGAAAACTGAAGCAAATACTGTATTTCACTGACTAAACACAGAAACAAGCATCTACAACCATCGCCATTTGTCAAACTGCATGAGTTTTACTGGTGAATCAATGATTGCAGAAAATGATGTTGTTTCTATGTTCACTGCTGAGCCTCTGAACGTCCAAACGGGTCATACCTGATACCAGTAAAAACCAGAGGAACTGAATTTTGAAATATATAGACAGATTAGTGGTTGGTAAAGATTTTAGATCTGTAGGTTTTGACAGAACCTCAAGTGATTTGATTTGTTCTTGTGCACCTTGAGTCTTCTACCTAAAAGCAGGAGATCATATTCAGGTAGAAGATGCTCATGATTTTCAGTGGTTGTTTTAAAAAGAGCAGCCTCCGTATAGACTCATCATACATGTACTGTTAATACTGTTAATACTGTAAATTACACCTATTCATACTTTATCCAGTTTTATTACAATTAGGAGAGGCAAGTGGTATTGGTGTTTGTTCAGTTTGTTTGTTTGTTTACAATCTAGCAGCAAAATTATTGGTTGAATTCAAACCAAATTTGGTTTGTAGACTGCCAGTGACTCAGAATAGATCTGATTACGTTTTGGGAAAAATAGGTCAAAGTTCAAATTTTTTATGAATTTTTCTAATCTTTTTTTTTTTTGTCCCATTTACTTATAATGGGTGAAATTTCACATATCTGTAGCAGCAAAATTATTGGTTGAATTCATACCAAATTTGGTTTATAGATTGCCAGTGACACAGAAGGGATCTCATTACATGTTGGGAACAGTAGGTCAAAGTTCAATTTTTTATGAATTTGTAAAATCTTCCCATTTACTTATAATGGTTTAAATATATGCAAGGGGCAGGGTTTGTTGTGCACAATAACAATAAAGGCTATTCTATTCTATTCTATTCTATTCTATTCTATTCTATTCTATTCTATTCTATTCTATTCT